>PVIU01002768.1:0-162252 GCA_004026605.1 Ondatra zibethicus | reverse complement strand
TATGTCTAAAACTTCTGTTTTCACAAACCCAAAGAATTCTTGTGAGTTCCAGGGAGCTGAATTGAAGGATCCACCTTAAGACAGGTCAGATACATCACCCTCCTCCCCAGTGTATCCCATGGTCCTAAATTTTTTCCTTAATTTAACTTTGTCCTCTGTTCTGCCAATGCCTCAGGACAGGTATAAGAAACACCAAACAACTCCGGACCGCCTCTTAAAGGAGCAGAACGCTAGTGACGGGCGTCTCAATATTAAGACCTCTGAGCTGGCGCTGCTGGAGACTTGTAGTTAAATTGTATAAACATGCCAGGATGCTGAATTGGTGAATTATGAGGAAAGTCGAGTGTCTGATTTCACACAAGCGTGCGCGCACACGCATACATTCTGCAAAAAAGTTTTGCTTGGTGATCAAGGCTGGCCTCAAACTCACCTCACATCGATGTCAGTGCTGGGATTACAGGCATGTACTGCCACACTTGGCTTCTGGTCACGTTTTCATCAACCAGTATGAAATCTTGTTTTATGCATGT
Organism: Ondatra zibethicus; assembly: GCA_004026605.1. Taxonomy (NCBI): domain Eukaryota; kingdom Metazoa; phylum Chordata; class Mammalia; order Rodentia; family Cricetidae; genus Ondatra; species Ondatra zibethicus. The sequence goes on along the minus strand of PVIU01002768.1, from coordinate 161,722 downwards.
TTCTTGTTACTTCACTAACTTTAAACTCAGGTCCAGCAGCATTCCAATCCCTATGCTCCCAATTTACTCAGGAGATCTTGTCTTTTTATACTTTCTGTAGTGTCTGGCCTCTTATTGGCCACGCCCACTCCCAGCTTCCAGCCTCTGACCCTAACTCTCGGCCTCTCTTCCTCTTCCGCTCTCACGGGAGCAGCAGCTGCTTCTCTCCCCTCTCCCCCCCTTCCCTCTATCTCCCTGTCTCTCTCTGTCTCTCTTTCCATCACCCATCTAATAAATGTTTAACTCTGCATAGTGCGCCTACCCGGCTCTCTTTGGTCCGTCTGTACCGCCGCACAGCCCATATGGGGACCTGGAGACTAGTCGCGTGGCCGCCCGCCCGCCACAGAGACCGCGTGGTCTGGGGACCTGCAGCAAGCTGCAGCAAGCTGCTGGGTCCCCCATTCTTTTAAAAAAACACAACAGCCTCTACCACTTCATTACACACCTGTAATTTGTAGCCTGCAGTAGTTGCCAATCATTACTCTCTCTACAGTTATCTATCTCAACTATAATTTCTTGATCATCATAGAAATAGCTATCACATGTCAATTGTACTATTGACATTGCTCTATAAAATCTTCAAGAATAGTAAGCACAGCAAATGATACTTCTTTTGAAACGAACTTGAATGATTAAATATTTTATGAATATTTATTTTAAACTATTTTTATCACTGAATTAAAGCTACCAACATCTTAGGTATAGTAATAAAAACCCTTATTTAGGTAACAAGGAATTCTGTAAGAAAGTCAATATTCGTAGTTGTTCTTCCATAATAGAAGGTTGTTCCTTATTCATGAAGATTATATAAGACATTCTCAATGAGACAGAACGCAGCTCTCTTCCATGCCACAGATATTTCACTCTGTGTCTTACACACCTACAACAGAAGGCACTAACAGAACTGTGCTTATAGCCTTCCTGTGAGAGACACTGGAAAGAATGTGAGAAGTTTGTGGGAGATTTTGCAAACTCAGCACAGATGTGTCACAAACCAAACACATTTGTATCTTCTATTGGCTACAAGTGATCATTTAGACAGACTATATTCTGGATTGCTGGTAACAAGGACAACTTTGTTGTGCAGGGTGGATGCACCTATAGAAATCTGAGTAAAGATTCTGTGAGTGTACAATCAACCATTACTGGAAGAAAACAAAAATAAGCTTAATTTATATAATATTAGAACTACCACAGGAAATATGTATGTATCAAATGACAAAAACCATAATAATATTTCAGTGGCCTTTACTGAAATGGCACTTTTACCTTGTGAAAGCTGATGCATCAGCACACCAGATTCGTTGTTGATAATGTTAATTTTGAATAAGCTCACATCTTTCTTAAGAAATGACCAGCACTGAATGTTACAAGAGAGGTTTTTCCACCTTAGTTCTGAAATAATCTCATCCAGAAGACAATGCTTTATCCCATGTCAGAAGGACAAGTATTAGAAAAAAAACCCTCAGTTATTCTAATGGATATATTAATGATGATTAATCCCATGCTTTATTACATATATCATGTGGTGTGACATTACTATATAACTGAATACTTTATTCAATTTCTTTAAAATGTCTCCAATATAAATATTTGTTTAATTTGTTGTTGATTTACACTTATTTGTTCAAAAAACAAAACATCTTTTACCAATTGAGTGTTTTTTCATATTTTCCAGTATATTCATTCGAAGTAGTTTATATTCTTTTCTACAACCAACACATTTTGATAAGTTTGCCCAATGTGCTAAACATGCAATTATCTAAATGCCTTTTAAAATTAATCAAAATCTTCTTATTTTAATTGCTTGGTTTCTCTTCTCTAATACCTTAATAAATCATTTCTATTTTGTAAATATAACAAGTGTACATCAAATAATTTAGAAGTCCATCACATGGTCTGAAGATATTAAATTTGGGGTCTAGCAGGAGCCCCAGCAGTTGACAAAAACGATTGTAAAAACACTCCTTCCTATATCTGTGCTCTCAACAGTGAGTGATATAAATTCATAAAATTAGCACATTAATTTTAGCACTTAATTCTACTTCCTTTTCATTCTAGTAAATACATTCAATGTTGTTCCTCCTTTGGTTAATTTGCACATGCAGTAGAAAGGGATGCTGGGGGAAAGAACAGAGGATCATTTTTAAAAAGTACTTCAAGTGGTGCCTACTATTGTGCATAAGTTAAAAAAATAGGTAAACATATATTTTTATAATTTTCAGTCGAATTAAATAATATATCTTTCCTACTGCCCTCTGCCTACAATTTCATCCTAAGCTTCAAATATTTTCTAAAATAAATGATAAATGTTCTAATACTCCATGCTTTTCTTAGTTTTTATCTAAAATTAGTATTTAACAAAATACTAATCCTAGGATAGATTGCTGTCCGCCTTTTTTAAGTATTAGAATGAGGTGAGTTAAAGGTCGTCTGGTAAATGAGTGGGCATTAACCAGTGGAGGGGAACAGAGGCCCGACCCTCCCAAGTTTAATTGGTGGGGGGAAATTTCTTCCAACTTGGTGGAAGAATTTTCTTTTCAAAGTTATAGATGTCTTTTTGGGGAGGAGAGGGTCTATGTTTTTATATCAATACCTCTGGACATCAACCTCTATGCAATCAGGCATGTTCCTCAGGAGACCCAGAGACACAATGCATGGTCTGCCTAACACCCCTTGCTGGTACCCATGTCTGTTGTGGACAGACACACATGTCTCTGCATTTTATGTGGCTCCAATAGGAGACTCGCTCTCAAGGGGCTTCTTCTAGCCCTCTATCAGCCAGATCAAGCCGGTAATAATGGACTTGAATGGCTTGGATGCCAGAGAATTTACCTGTTGGCAAATGAACTTAGTGAGCCTATTAAGGGCCCCTGGTCCAAAAGCCATCAATAATAAAAATCCTAAAAGGTCTCCCAAAAGGGAAGGTAAGAGGGTGGTGACCCATCCCTCCTCTTGCTCTCTCTGTTTCTTTTTATGCTCTAACCTTTTTCTGACCTAGCAAAACTGTCTCTAACTATCCCAGTGTGATCAGTATAGAAACATTTCTCTTTAAGCGCAGTGCAAAGGGATCAAATTCTAAATTTTTTAACATATGCATTAAATCCAAACATTTTACAGGGTGTGTCAAACTTTTCCCAACATCTATAAGCAGTTACAGATATCATTAGGTCAATTCCAGTAAGAATACAATGACATTGTTGTTATTAAATACCAGTTCCAGTCTCTGAGCAACAGTCAAACCCCCAGTCCGTCCCCTTCTTAAGTGAAAAGGTGTTAATATTTTAATCAAAATGAGTTCTGTGTCCCAGAGATTAAAACAGTCAGATGTTTAGTTAGTCTGCATCTCAGCTCAGAAGCAAACAGGATTCAAACTGCAGAAAATTGTAGTTGCCATGGTCAGGTCATTTCAGCAGGGCTTCTATGTCTGTGTCCCAGGTCTGGAAGCAGCTCAGCATCAGGGAAGGTGAGAATTATCTCAGCAGGGTCTCTTTGTGTGGACTCTCTGGAGGCAGAATGACACCCTGCAGTATAGAGTGGCTTAGCAGGTCCTGCGATCAGGCCCTCCTCTCCATGGGGGCAGAGAAGACTTAATCAAGGATTCCTCTCCAACTCATTTCTAGGAACTCCTTTATGGGGTGCTATGACATCATCAGGTCCAGCTTTATTTTCTTTCTGTGAAAAAAAGCACAAACACAACCTCAACCCCAAATATATATAGGTCGGGTCTTTTTATAAAGCATTGCAAGGGCTTTTTTACCTTGACTTAGCAAAGGTCACCTTGGTGCCATCATGTCAGATCTGTTTGCATCAGGGTCTGTTTGCAACATTTAAGTTCCTTTCAAGGAGCCATGGTATGCTCCACAGTTTTTTTATTATTAACCATATATGTAGTTTTTCCATTGGAAGAGTCATTTGTAAAATTTTTGTATAACATCCTTTAAGAGATTTTTAGCTATAACATGAGCAAAATAGAGTTGTGTGAATTGTAGCAATGATCATCTGGAAAAAGATTATTCTGGCCTTTGAATTGAGCAAACACAATCGTCCAAGAATTACTATTTTAAAACTATTCATTAATCTATTGCTTAGTATAAGAAACGTTGATCATAATCAATATTCTGTCAAACCATCTTCCAGATTTCATCCTGCTCTTTTGTACCAGGCAGGCTATTGCTCTAAATTAAGAGTTTAATATATTATTTGGCAAAAAGTGGGTAGGCGTAGCCTTAAAAAACATTTTGTTTCTTCATAAAACTGTCGTGGAATAAGTTTTGCACTTAATACACACACTTGTCATAGCTGAATCATAATTAATATACTGCACTTGCAGATTATTGTATACTTTACCTGTTGATCTATACTTTACCTGCTTGAGTATCTGTTAGGCAGCTTCTATAAGCTCTGTATTGGAAATGGGCTTATTGCTTCCTTTAAGAATTTTAGATAGTGGCTCAATATCTCCCATAAGAATATTATAACTAGGGCTTTAGCCATTGAAAATCTAATTAAAAGTTAGTAATCTATCCTCCTCTTAAGTTGTAAGTCTGTCTAACTGATAGGAAAATGGAAAAAGGAAGCATTTTAACTAATGATGCTGGCTTAATTAGACATCAACATGAAGAATGAAAATAGATCCACATCCATCTCCATGTACAAAACTCAAGTTTAAATGAATCAAAGGCCTCAACATAAAAAACCACATTGAACCTCACAGAAGAAAAATTAGAAGTCCACTTTGGCACATCTCGAACACAGCCTCCGTGACACAAACATTGAGAGAAACAACTAATAAATCAGATCTCCTGAACTGAGAAGCTTTTGTATAACAAGACATAATACCTGTCTATAGAATGGGAAAATAACTAATCCACTCCAAAAATCATGCAAAGAACTCAGGAAATTAGTTATCAAAAGAACAAATAATCCAATAAAATTATATGTTACAGACCTAAACTGAAAAATCTCAAGAGATGAACTTAAAATGACTGAAAGATATTCAAAAAATGCTTAAACATAACATCCTAAGCCATTAGAGAAATGTGAATTAAAACTCGGAGATTTTATCTCATCTCTGTAAAAATGACTAAGATTAAAAATTACTGTTAACAACTTATGCTTAAGAGAATGTGGGTAAAGAGAAAACTCCATTGCTGGAAGTGCAAACTGGCACAGCTGCTTTTGGATCATAGAATGGCTATTTTTCAAAATTAGGCAAATATCTACCTTAAAACTCAGCAATACCCCTAAATACAAAAGTTGTTTAACCATACCATAAGGACATGTGCTCAGCTATGTTTACAGCAGAATTACTTTATCATAGCCAGAGTCTGAAAACAACCCAAAATGTACCTCTTTTACACCTAGGATAAATGAGATATAATGCATTTAAATAGCCATAAATACCACAAACTATCTGGGAGTAAGCTCTAAGCAAGCAGGACTGAAGGTTGGGTCCTGTCATCACTGCTTGTGAAGGAGGAAATTTTTTTTTAATTTTTAACCATTATTACTTGTCAGAGTAGAACTCTGGCCCTTGATAAATTTAATAAGAGGCCCCAGTCTTAGCAGTCCGCCCTGAAGCAACACCTGGCAGCAGGAAAGACCACAGGCTGAGACAACTTGACTCCCACCCAAGAGCAGACCACACAAATGGAAAATCTTGTATGATAAGAACTTTAAATCTTTTAAGAAAGAAATTTAAGACATTAGAAAATGGAAAGATTTCCTATTTTGTTGGGAAAGTAGAAGAAACATAGCAAAAATGTCAATCTCATTGAAAGCAATCTACAGATTTAGTGTAAATGTCCATTAAAATTATAGCAACATTCCTCATAGAACTCACCTATAGATTTAATGTAAATGTTTATTAAAATTATAGCAATTTTTTATAGAACTCAATAAAGAACAATCCTCAACTTTATAAGAAAAAGATAAAAAGTCAGGATAGCTTAAACAATTTTAAAATCTTATACAATTAAAGAACCTCTGAATGTATTACTATCTTTGATTTGAAAACTTTCCTACAGAACAACAGTACTGAAATTAATCTACCTTGGATATAAATTTGTATGCCTACAAACTAAAGATTTTTGACCAGGAAGCAAAATTGTGAAATGGAAAAGCATATTTAACCTCCTTTTGCTGTCCTGAAGCTGTAGTTTCCTGAGGCTAGTTCCCTTTTTGCAAACCTAACTGGCAGCTTTTGTTCCGCATGGCAGGGGGTTAAGACATAGGCTCTCTAAGCCAGTCAGCCAGCCTGCCTGGCAGGCATAGCTGTGTGGACTGTACCCTTACTCCCCATGTCTTAAGGGATTCTTTAAGTCCATGAGTAAACATGTCCTGTTTACAAAAATGCTAGCCCCATGGTAAAAAATTATTTTTTACCTTGCATCACTGTTGAATACCCTCGAATCTGTCTCATGGTCGGGTTTACCATGGTGATTTCTTGCTGGACCGGTGCTTTTCCCACGGGCTGCGGTAGTTCATGTGAGTGGACAGGTCTGTCTTCTGTGTGCAGTGACGTTCTTCAAGCCTCCGCGATATCCTCAGGTCCCACGTTGGGCGCCATCGATCCCAGCCAGCAGGATGCGAATGGGCGATCCCTGATAAACCTAGGGGAGAGGAATGAAAGGGCAAGAGACATGAGAAATGATGGCAAGACAGTATTTCTGATCAAGCTGGCTAGTTGATTATTCTCAGAAGCTGTTATATAGCAAAGGACAAGGGGGGAGGGAAGGGGTGTCAGGGCTGCTGGAATACAGGCCTGGAGACATTCCTAGCTGATAAGTAAATACTGAAGGTCTGTGATTATTGACTAACAAAAGGAAGTGCTAATTGTCTCTGAAGCCTGGTGCCTGCAGGTCTCACTAAGAGATAAGATGCCAGATTAATCTCCTAGGCCCAGAATTTACCCTGCAGAGGTGTAAAATGGCTGTAAACAAAGATACAGATCTCAAAATACAGGTCTTTGCTTTGAGCAGATTGCAGATCACACTATTGGAGATCTCTGGCTTGCAATGTGTCCATTAATAATAGTGTGTATCTCCTTTTACAGTGTGGAAATGACCCCAGGGGTTTACTCACCTGTCTTCACATATAGATAAGGCTAGAAGAGACTTGAAGTGAAAACACTAGGCTTCAATATATATTGGCATTTTTTGTCTCTTACAGAAATAAAGGAAGAACAGAACAAAGAAGGTGACACATTTCTGGGACCAAGTGGACACCTCAAGTTATGCTCCTCAGAAAAAGCTCAACAGATTTGGAAAGAAAATCCTTTAGAGGTGCTGTGCCCAGAATCTGGGATAGAGCAAGTTGAGGAATACTGATGCCATTCTGAAGGGTGGTGATTCTTTGCCACAGCCATGTTCATTGCAGTGTTTCCCAGACATGATGAGTCACTCTGCCTTATATAAAAGTTATCTACCTCCTAGAATCTCAGGTTTATTTGAAGTTTTACAAATCTGGCCCAATTCCTTCATATACAATAATACCAACAGCAAAATCAGTGCCTAACATTAGATGCTTACTGTGAGTTGAGTATTAATCTGTACACTTTATATTAAAAAAAACTGTTAACCTTCAAAATGACCCATTTTGGAGATTAAGAAACTGAATCAGGTATGCATCAATATTATGTCTAGAATCAATAAGAAATAAGAGGAATTAGTTTTATAATTTAGGGATGCCTAGCTTTGTTTTTCAAAATTTCATTTTCAAACTTAGGAGTAGATGCCTAGAAACTACCTGGGTATTCAAAATTCTCTTAGTGCTCTTTAATTAAGACTCATTCCATTTCTATCCATAATCTTTTCATCACAAAATTGATTTCTTGAAAGGATTAAGCAGAGGGAATTGTGAACTATCATAAGCACATAAAGTAGACATTGAATTAAACAAATCTGTTCATTGAATCTGCCCTTCATTCAGATTTATCCAATAATGGATAGGTCCACTCGTACACGTCTTGCACTCATAATCTGCAACACAGAGTTTGACCATCTTCCTAGGAGGGAAGGAGCTGATGTGGACCTCAGAGAAATGAGGTTGCTGCTGCAGGATCTGGGATATACTGTGAAGGAGAAAGAAAATCTCACAGCCCTGGTAAGATGTCTCAAAATATGGAAACAATATTCATGTTTTTCATTTCCCTAGATAATGCCAGAAAACATGGTACAGTGACAGAAAACGTAAACTCTTGCTAGTTTGTAATGATGATATCTTTTTGTGAGGAACCACTAAATATTACATATGCCTGCCAATACTATAATGCTTTACCCAAAGTCTCCTGTAACATTCAATTGGAAAATATTTCAACCAGTTCAATGATCTCAGGATGACTTCCTATAATCTTCATAGTTCGATTTTCATAAAATTGAGAATTAGAAAGTTTCTTTTTCATGTCACGATTTTCATGGAATTATTCAAGAACCTCCTTGACTGTTTTAAATGAAATCCCTCAGTATAATGGTAGTTCATTGAAAATCACTGGTCTGCTTTCTTACAGGAGATGACTAATGCAGTGAAGGAATTTGCTGACTGCCCAGAGCACAAGACTTCTGACAGTACTTTCCTTGTATTCATGTCCCATGGAATCCAGGAAGGAGTGTGTGGGAAATCACACTCTGATAAAGAAGCAGATATTTTAAAACTAGACACTATTTTTCGAATGATGAACACTTTGACATGTCCAAGCCTGAAAGACAAGCCCAAAGTTATCATCATTCAGGCCTGCCGTGGGGGTGAGTGCTGATGGTTTAAATAACTGGACGCTCACACTCTGACCTTTGTCATTTATATACAGACAGCACTTTCCAGTTTTTTGTGTTTGATACCTAAATATCAAACATCTATTTTATTACTCAGTTAATTATGCATTCTGTAGATTATATTTCAAATTGGTAGATACTTGCTTCCTTTTCCACTAGAGAATATCACTATCAACAGTCATACATACATATTGATATTTTGGTGTTATTAGAATCTATTTGAAAACTAAAAAAGAAAAGAATGATAGAAACATGGCCTATAACAAATATTGTATACATATGTATATATTTACATATATATTCACATTCATATATATGCATGTGTGTATTCATATTTACATATATATATATAGAGAGAGAGAGTGACTAGTAATTTTACAAATAGAGTTTAATAAAATTTTAAGGAAACAATAATTCCCTTGAAAATTATTAGTAACATCCAATTGGAAAATATTTCTTTTTTTCAATTTCAATTTTGTCTTTCCAGAGAACCGAGGAATGGTGTTGGTAAAAGATGCAGTAGGAGACACTGGAAAGAAATTCTTAGTGGATGCGGATTTGGAAGATGACGGCATTAAGAAAGCCCACATAGAAAAGGATTTTATCACTTTCTGCTCTTCAACTCCACGTAAGGGATTTTTTATGCATATGAACTTTGTCAGGTTTACTGTTAGAAAGAAGAACACCATATTCAGTATTACATAAGACAATTAATGCCCACTTTAAAACTTCATATTCAACCCCCCTCCTCCACACAGACAAAATGTACATACAATGTTTGCTGAATTAGTAATCTCTTCCATAGTGCATAATGTTTTTTCTAGAACTATGAAGGATGACAGAAAAATAGAGATGAATATGAACCCTAAAGTTCATTAGAATCTGAAAGGTTCATATCATTGGGGTTAGTCAGGACACTAGTGTGCACTGGCAAGTATTTCTAGAATCTTGATGACTGAGGCATGGAGACAGGAAAACTGAGCACAGGACCTCAAATCCTCAGAGTCCAAGCTGCTCAAGCACTGAAATTCCAATGTTGGTATGAGTAGTTGGGACGGTGGGCACAGGACACCCTCCTGATAGCACACAGACCAGCTACCTTATGCTACATATTGGAGGCTAAGTAGGCTTGATGTGAGAGGGTTTTATACATGACAGCAGATATTCATAAATAATTCAAATATATGCTAAACAGACTACATCCTGATACTTCCATTTGTATCATCTTATATTAAGTCTGTTTGTTTTATCTTTCTGAGATTTCTTTGAATTTCTAACCAATATTTGCAAATATACTGTCATTGTTGCAAGGACTGAATAAGATGATATGTGTGAAATACTGAACCATTCCTAAAAAATCTAGCATTAAGTTTTCTTATTATCAAGGTTTTAATCTCTAATCTAACTCATTACTTACTATGTTAAGGCTTAAATAAAACTCATTTGAGTCTTTCCTTTCCTGAATTTTGCATTTCTAGGGGCCTACATTCTTTTACTGAACTACATTCTTAAGGCTCTGCCTCTGATCAAATGGACTACAGATTATATTATTGATTATGGTCACAACCTCCAGATATAGTCCACTCCTATACTGGATGGACCAAGCCCAGTGTATATCTCACTACATCATTTTCCAATGATAAAACATCATGGGTATTGATAGATTATGGGTTCATAGGGCCTTGCTGAACGATTCGCTACTTATAAATTCAGGCAGATGGAGAATCATCTTTGGAAATATAACAAGTAGTAAAACTCTGATACCCTATTGCATTGTTTTATACCATTGGTTATGCAGACAGAACTGATTATAGGCAGTGAATCACTAAAATCACAAAATGACTCAAAATGATGGGAAAGAGACATATAAGAGAGAGGTATTGATTTATGGGTGGGAGGGAGGTAACGAGAGAGCAAAACACAAACATAATCAGATGCTTTCTATGTATCGAAGAAATTGCCAAAGAACAAGTGTATTTAATTTAAAATTACCATAGCAAAACTCCCACAAGTTTCCAGCTTAAGAATACAGTCAACTTTATTATTAGACTTAACTGTTCATTTATATATCATTTCTTCTCATTTTGTACCATACATTCCTCTATAGTTATAGAGTCTCTTCAAGCCTGCTGGTTTCTGTATCTCTTTCTTTTGCTGTCTTCACTATACTTTGTAAATGGTTCAGACTATAAAAATTTTGCAAACTGGTTACCATACCTAGATGAAATTTGCCCATGTCAACCTCAATCACATTGTAGGACCTTTGGAAAATAATTTTGTTTTATTGGACTATTATGGAAAGGATCTGGCCATTTACTCTCTTCACTGTCAAAGTACTTGCAGAGATACCTCACTCATTTCCTTTACCTAGCTCAGATATTTGTGGTTTGATTATCTATTGTTCAAATATCACTTTTTGGTAACAATGATTACTGAAAACTTCTAATTAAGAACATTGCATTTTAAAATGTACAACAGTCTTAAATCAGACCCATTACAGAGCATTTTGGACAAAAATACTCAGATACTTATTCTCCAAAACTTATCACTCCCTTACCCCAGGGCCTGCCTCAATATTAGTTTTCACCTCCTTGATATCAGGAACTATACCATTTGAAAATCTGCATAGTATATAGCAACCACCTTGGGGAAGAGAGAAGAGGTATTCATTGAATTTTTATATATAAATTAAAAAAATGGCAGACAGTTTATAGGATACAGTATGGACACTATATAAAGTGTTCAGTTAGAATGAAAAGCCTATAGAGAGCTGTATTCAGAGTAAGGCCTGTCATAAGATTTTTGAATATACATTATTCACAGATAATGTTTCTTGGAGACACCCTGTCAAGGGCTCTGTTTTCATTGTGGAACTCATCAAACACATGAAAGAATATGCTTGGTCTTGTGACTTGGAGGATATTTTCAGAAAGGTAGGACTCAAATGCTTTTTCAACTCTACTTCCATGGTCTTGGGCTGCTGCCAGTAGGAAAGCTTTGGACATATTTGTCTTGTAATAATGCCATCCTTTCCAAAGAGTTTTGTATTATTATTATTATTTCTTTTTGATTAGTCAACAATCCCTACATGGTGCCACTGTTTTATGCTCACAAGCCTTAAGAAATAATCATTTATATTAACCCCTATCCTGTCCTTAGTAGAAAATGGAAAAGCACTTAATATCCCTATATCCATTATATTTGTCAATTCCAGAAAAAAGCACTTAAAAGTCATCTGGGAGACTGTTCTTACAGATGCCTTGAGTTATTGTTTCTTGTCATGCTAGTCAATGTAGTTTTTTTCCATCTCAAGTCAAGATTCTGTCTCTTAAAATAATGGCTATAAATCTCCCTTTCTATTTTAGGTTCGATTTTCATTTGAACAACCAGAATTTAGTTTACAGATGCCCACCACTGAAAGGGTGACTTTGACAAAACGTTTCTACCTCTTCCCAGGACATTAAAATAAGTATGCTGTACCAGTGTCTTTGTACACTTCTCTTCTCTTCTCTTCTCTTCTCTTCTCTTCTCTTCTCTTCTCTTCTCTTCTCTCCCTTCCCCTCCTGTGTGTGTGTGTGTGTGTGTGTGTGTGTGTGTGTGTGTGTGTGTGTGTACTGTAAATGGAGACTGTTCTCTCATTTTCCGGCAACCCAGACCTGAATAATCACATAGAAACTATATTAATTAAAACACTGTTTGACCAATGGCTTAGGTATATTCCTAGCTAGCTCTTGCATCTTAATTGAACCTATTTTTATTCTGTGTATCACCACATGGATGTGGCTTACTGGTAAGGCTCTGGCATCTTTCTCTTTTGGCAGTTACATGGAGTCTACCTGACTCCACCTTCTTTCTCCTCTATCTCTCCTTGGACTTCCCACCTTGCTATTATCTGCCCTGCCACAGGCTAAAGCAGCTACTTTATTAACAATGATAATAATACATATTCACAGCATACAGAGGGGAATTCCACATCAGTGTACGGTATGGAAAGTTTGTGTAAAGACAACTGGAGAGTACCATAACTGATCTTCATCCAGGTTTCTAGGTCTGTCATAATTTTTGGGAGAGCAGGGAAACACCAAAGGGATGCCATGTTTTCAGTTCTCTATAATGTGTGCTGTTCTTCCTTAGAATTCCCAGATTTGGATGGTACTTTCTCAGGGTGGGTTATTATGGACCCAAATTTTGAAAAGCCTGTATTCTATATGTGCAGATTTCATCTCAGTAGGACAGCAGTTAAACATTCCTTAGGCTTTTCTCTATTGTGAGTGTTTATGTCAGAATTACATGGTGATATTAGAATCTGCACGTGCCTCAACAGAATACTTATGTTTGTGTAATTTCCCTTTCCCATAGGAGCCAAGATTTCCATCATTCTGTACCTCTTTGGGGAATCATGTCAATCAGAAGCAACATTTCTTTAAATGATGCAATAAATCTCAAACAAAACTGAAAGACTATCCTGTTGTTATTGCTGTTGCTATTAGCTTTTCCTTTGTTTGAGTAAATGCTCAGAACACAATAGGAGAAACTTATATCTTTTTTATTGAATTTATTCTTTTAAAGTTCATTTTGATTACTATAACTCATACCCTCTTTAGTATCCTTCTATCCCTATAATTATTCTCCTCCCTATAATTTCCTTTCATAGACCCATGTGTCTTGCTTTTGAAACTCTCTGAGTTTAACTAGGATCATCAGTGCAACCATGGGAAGGGACTCTCCACCGGAGTCTGGTAGATACCTTAGTGGAGACACAACTGCAGACACTTAACTGCCAATCTCCCAGAATCCCTCAGTAACCAGAGTATCAACAGAGTTCTTAGACTTGGTTCTTAAGGCTTAACTGGATGGGAATCATTATTTATTTTAAGATGTCCATTTGTTTGTCTTTTTCTACACATTCATAAAATTGATATCTTCACCACAGGTATCTGAATTCCACTAATTTAGATCTCAGAAGAAGGACTGTAGATAATAGAACTGGAATAGTGACAGTCAAAATGATAAATGACATCTCAAAATTAAGTGCTTACTACTGCTGAAGACTTGACAAGAACCTAACAATTTCTATGTGCTGTTATACTTCATGGCTTCAAGGAAAATATTGAATCAGCTTGGAACCTTAAAATTTCACACTCTCACTGATTAGATAAACAATCAACATCCTAAAAAATATGGGACAATTAGCAGACAATAAACATGGTCAGTTGTGGTATCACTTTAACCCCTATTCAACAGCATTGGTAAGGTGTAGGAAGAGCTGTGAGAAGGGTGCATGCCCCTTTCTTACCTACCTACCCTGTGTAGCCTCCAAGTTGATCACACCACAACCTTATTCTTTCTTTGCCCATCTTTGCTGAGATCATGTTATCAATGCCTGAGACTGAGTCTATTAGCAAGGAACAGTCTTTGTTCAGAGGCTACCATGCAAAGTGGTAATCAGTCACTCTCAGCACAAGTTTATACATAAAGACAGTCTTGTACAGGTAACAAAAAGCATTCAGAAAGGGCAAAAGTGCTGCTCTGAACTGTGTCTAATAAAAGACTAAGGCTCTTGGAATGCATACAGAATGGGTATACCTTCATGATTAACACATTTAAAAGAAAATTGATTAATTCTCTACTGGAAATGAGACTGCTTAATTTCACTGACTTAGGACTTTAGTTTAAGAGAGCAGAAGTAGAGACACTGATAAGTCAGAGAAAGAATCAACTTTGGCCATTAGTTACTGGGGTCATGGAGAATGGAAAAAATACAAAGTAAAATCCTCTCAGAGGTTGGAGTCTGCATAAGAGTATTTTATTTCTGTTGTTCTTTTTTTTTTTTTAAAAAAAAGGATGAGCATGGGGGAAGCATCACCTTGCTGCCGGGGACTACGCGGGCAGCCGGGCAACCAGGCTGAGTGCAGCGCAGCGGGAGGGCATGACAGGTGGCGGTGGAGGTCAGAGCAAGAGCAGAGGCGGGCATGGCAAGAGACAGACAGGCACACCATGTAAAGTTAGACATTTATTAGAGGAGAGAGAGAGAGAGAGAGAGAAGGGGGAGAGGGAAGAGAAGCGGCCACTGCTCCCATGAGAGCGGAACAGGAAGCAAGAGAGTCAGGCTCACAGGCTAGAAGCTGGAAGGGAGTGGGCGTGGCCTGTCTCTTAAGGAAACAGGCCAAAGTACTACATTCCCAACTCCTTTTTATAATAAAAACCAGGGGATTAGGCACCACAGGTGAAGGAATTGGGGCAGCAGATTATCAAGACTGCTTCCGGCTTATTTGTGGGCGTCATCCTTGGGGGAGGGAACTGAGAAGGCTGAGCACTGGCGGTAGGTTGGTGATGTCACCCCGGCTGGCTGGTCTCTTTGCTCGTCTGGTGTTTGTGGAATGGAGATGTTTGGTGTTTCTTATACCTGTTTGAGGTATTGGCAGAACAGAGGACAAAGTTAAATTAAGGAAATAATTTAGGATCAGGTGATATACTGGGGAGGAGGGGGATGTATCTGACCTGTCTTAAGGTGGATCCTTCAATTTGGCTCCCTGGAACTCACAAGAATTCTTTGGGTTTGTGAAAGCAGAAGTTTTAGACATATACAATGTATAAACAGTAGCATATTTATGTCAGAATGATTGTGACAGATATTTTTGTACAATGAAAAGTATTTTTAAGACTATGGAAGGCATCATGAGAGAGAAATTTGATCTGAAACTTGTTTGGTAAGGTTGTTCTTTTAAACTGAGAAAACCTTTTAGCTATCAAACTACATCAGAGATCTTTGAGAAGGATAAAATTTTACTTGAGTTACTGATTAAAAATGACAGAGAACTTATTTGTTTGGCATCTAGAGCTACTCCTCTTTAGGATTCTCCATGGATGCTGAAGGTCGCATTTGCCTTTTGCTGTTTAGCACAGGGCCTGCCAGGCTGCCAAAGATCCTATGGGCTAAGAAATCTGTAGGAAGACAGGCGTACCTTGACCTGAGCAGCTAGGCTGTCGATTCCTGCCATTCTGTTCACATCAGGAGATCTTCAGTTTAGATGACAGGCAGTTTTGCCCAACATTTAGCACTTGGCAGTTACAGCGAATTGTGGATGGATATTGTTCTGTGTTCAGCTGTCTTCTTTGGAGGAAGTAGAGTTTCACTGATAGAAGCTAACCTGTCTCTTTTTGTTATGAAAAGTTTTTTTAATAAGTGCTATATTTCTCAGATCTCTGAGCAGTTGAGGGCTGTTTATTAGGTATAACTACAGTTTAGAATCTGCCTGGAGAGCTGGGTCTGAGCTTGACCATATTGGCTCTCAACTTAACAGGTAAGATTTACACTCGTAAAATGACAGAAAGAAGAAAAACTGCTTGCAATAGAAGGTTAATGGCAGAACTGACAGTAGTAGAGAACAGCTTAATATATTTTTGTAGGAGACTTAAAAAAGTTTGTACTGATTTAAAACATGAGACTTGTTTTTGTAGTCTGAAATGAGATGCCATGAACAATTATAACATTAAGTCTAGGTGCATTTAAGTTACGTGTATGATCACACACACAGAGAGAATAAACAGGAATTGGGCGAAGTGGATGCTCTTGGTGGGCCCTACCAAAGGCATGCCATTGTGCAAAACACATGCGACAGAGTCAAGAGGAATTTAGTGAAAAAACAAAAAAACATAAGTAAACCAGTGGACAAGGCAGGGTATACTTCAGTAGAGATGGGAGAACTTGGTCATCTGAACTGGCCCAGTGGTAAAGTAAGAAAGTTAACACTGGAGAACTAGGCAGGGAATACCTCAGTAAAGATGGTGGAACTTGGTCACCTGACCTGGCTCTCAGCCAAGATGATGATGAAGTCACCTGACCCCAACCCCAGTGAAAATGGGGCGGTCACATGTTGTATGGAAAAGTTACAATTTTGAGATGTAGGGATTTTTAGCTTAATAAGAGAGACCTAGAGGTGTGATCCGCCCTGTGGCTGAGCTGCCCTGCCACAAGCCGCAGAGGGGAGCAAAAGGTTGGAACTGGCTGGAATTAAAAAACAACTGGCTGGAATTTAAAAAAAAAAAGCCAGGAGACAGACATGGATGGCTGCTACCCACAGTAGAAATTGTGTAAACCTGTGACACACCACTAAGCTCGCACAGTGAGGCGTCCCTCGACTGTGAATGGGGTGTGAATCAGCGTGACCTTCCAAGACCCATGGGAGGGCATCCCCTCAAGGCCAAGACCATGGGTGGGAAGGTAAGACTGCCAGAGAGGCTGGAGGCTGCTCCGAGCAGCCTTTTACGAGGAAAAAAAAAAAGGAAAGAAGTGGAAAAAAGAGAGAGACAAGGATCTGAGGGACCCTGGGCCCTCAGTTACGGGTGGATTGGCTCCAGGCCATTCCAAACACAATTAAAGCTGAGAAAACAATCCAAAGGTGAATGACAACGAAGGGAACAATGAATGCCTTGAAGACCGTGGTTGGGGGCAGTCCCTGTGTCTTCAAGAACTCCAGGGGATTGCCCGGAGTTCAACTGGTCAACTCCTCAGGTTCAAGGAAACAGTTAAGGTGGCTGGAATGGAAAAACTCACCCTTGGAAGTCGGTGATGGAACATGTGGGTCGGGTCGTTGTAGAAAAAATCCTCAGTTGCAATTCCCTGAGTCTTACAGCTCCAATGTTGTTCTTTTTTAAAAAGGAGGGTGCCAGCAGCTTGCTACAGCTTGCTGCAGGCGGGTCACCAGTGGATTGCTGTGGAAAGCAACCAGTCCCAGGCAGGGACTGCGCATGAGACCAGAGACCATGTGGCTGGTCTCCAGGTCTCCATATGGCGGGGCGTGGTACGCATGGCAAGAAATGGACGGGCACACCACGTAAAGTTAGACATTTATTAGAGAAGAGAAAAAGAGAGAGAGAGAAAAAGAGAGAGAAGGGAGGAGAGGGAAGAGAAGAAGCCGCTGCTCCCGTGAGAGTGGAACAGGAAGCGAGAGAGTCAGGGTCACAGGCTGGAAGCTGGAAGAGAGTCGGCGTGGCCTGTCTCTTAAGGAAACAGGCCAAAATACTACAATTTCCATTTCTCTTGCTTAACTGTTTGTTTTTTTTCCCAAGAGGAAGGACAAGAATTTAGGAAGAGGTTGGCAGTTTTATCACTTATAGGGGACTTCCACTCAAGGGTTGAAGCTCTTTGAGACTTATTTTCACAAGTCTAGGCCTCTCTATACTAAGGAAATAAACACCCAGCAGCTTTTGTTTTACAGTATGAAGCAGTCTGCACTGTGCAAAAGAACTTCCTGAATGAGGACTAGGATGTGAATAGTAGAAATTTCTTCTTCTGTAGCTCTGAGACAGACAGAGATAACAAACGGGAAGCAGAGCAATGATGTAGAAGCCAGATTCCCACCTGCCTCATTTCTGTGAAACCAAAAACTGCTGTGTATTAGGAATCATAGAGATGATGAGATAACTGTAGCTTTGAACCACAAACAAGTGGTTATTTTCTCTTTCTGGAAATGAAAAAGAAGGGTAAAAAAGAAAACACACATGTGAGAAAACTCCAGAAGTCTGTAATAAACTCTGGAATTGTCTTGTTTTCCTGGGATGCTGATTAGTCACTTGGGCACCCACATTCCTTTTATAAACACATTGGAGCATATTTGATGTCACCACTCATTTTCCATCTCTAGAGTAACTCTCTTATTTCATTAAAAATGGTTCCAGTTTCTTGCTAGCTCTCTTCTGCTAAAAACAACACTGATGAAGCTCATCCTGAGAGTCTTATCATGGTGTTTGAACTCCTGTCCCCCTTTGCAGCTCTTAGCTTTCTGTTCTGTCCTTGGCATTGCTTTCAAATAAACCACCCATCTTACACTTAGAAGTTGAAAAGGGATGGGGCCAGAAATCACTGGATATTTTGATAGCTAGTTTTCAAATGCATCTTCTTATTTATTTGGCTTTATTCTCTACATGTGAATGTGAGGGAGATGGACAATGTAAGTAATTTCTAAATCTTATAATTAAATAACATATATCATTGGGAAGTTTTCAGTTCCCTTTCTGCCCTCACCTTGAAGCCACATCACAAAAAAGACTTTGAGCATCTGGGGACCACTTTGCAGCTGACTTTAGAACTGACTTATACATGGATTCTATGTTTAGGATTTTCAGTAAGTTTGTTCTCCATTTTGATGTTCTAGGTATCTGTTAATACAGTTTCTTATTAAGGAACCCACATGACTAGTTATTATCTTTTAATAAATACACATAGATACAGAGGTAGATCAATGATGCACATACGGCTCTGATTTCAACACTTTTATAGAGCTTCCTACTTTAAATATGCACTTGTCTATGTTTCTTTAGTCTCTTTAAATTGTGGTTTCAGCCTTATGGAAAAACATAAAGTTTTTTCTGTCCTCACCAGACAGAGTTCCCTTTTACTGGTTTTCTATTCCTCAGATCCTCTTGGGAGTGTAATTCTTTCTGTGCTCTATGTCTCTTGTCACAATATTTAACTTAGGCTCCAGGGTTAGCTTGTCTCTCATGTTGTTGAAGACAAGGTTAGGTGATAGAGTTTTCTTGGAGCACACAGCACACATCTGCTCACTCCAGAGAGGGAACCCACAAAGACCAAATTAACAAATACACCAAAGTTAAACTTGGTGACTTTTAGGTTTTATTACTTACTTACAAGAAGCAGGGATGACTTCAAAACAGTGGCACCACCACAAAGCCCACATGACAATAATGACTCATGGAGTCAGCAACTCAGGAGTCTGCTCTGCCTGAGTAAACTCTGCAGGATGAAAATCCTTCTCTCCCACTGGGCATAGGCTCCTCTTCTAGCAGGTGATTATTCTTTCTATGCTGCAGGAAGCCTTTGAGAAGCTTCTCCATTTTCATGCTCTCAGATATGTGACCTTTTGTCTAATCTCCATGAGCTGCCCCATCCTTCCCAGATGGAATATTCCAGTTAAGAGTAAAACTTCCTTATGGCAGATGGCATAGTCACTAAGTTAAATTCATACCTGTGGTTGCCTCTTAACCGAGCATGTAATCTTTATATTGGCTATGTAATTTGAATAACAGAATACTTAGATAATAAGAATGAGAAATTAGCTGATATTGGACAAAACTAAGTATCGTATTATTATAAATATAAACACTTATAACGTTTTATTTTATTGCCTGGTACTGAAATAGAGACTGGATGAGCTTGATCTTCTAATCTTCTCTTTGATTTTTTTTTTTACCAATATAAACCCACCTAAGCAATAACTATGGTACCATCAAATAGTTCATGATTATGGGTTTGAAATATTTAATGTTCTCTGTCTCTATGTTTAAAGTTATATGAGTATATTTGTGTTTCCATTGCTGTCTTATGATTAATAAAAGTGGCATATACCAGTTTAGGTACAGTATCCTTTGAGAGAGTGATCTGAGTTTGGCCTTGTTTATGCACTCAGGAACCTGACATTACATTATATTTCTACAGAAGTGTTCAAAGAATTGTTTGCATCTGACCATTGCTTTTTCTGCTTTTGTTGCATACTTTCGCACAGAGTATACTCCTTTCTAAAACTCATACCTCCGGATTATTAAATACACCAGACATTGTCAAATACCAAAAACCTTGCCAAAAGAGGAAGGTTGAGGAGAGGGAAGGGTTCCACAAACCATTCAGATGTCAAATCCGTACACCACCTCCTCTCAGACTATATCTTCTAATGGATGAATGCTTTTAAAATGATTTTCTTGTATACATATCAATCATTTAAAGCATTGTAGTGTTTTATATATCACTTGTTTGAATAACAATCTCTATATTTGCTCTATAAGCATTGCTGTACAGGGACACATTTTCAAAATGACATTCCCAAAGCTAATAAACTATCTTTTACAAAGAATTGTACAATAAATGTTGCTTATTGAAAGGAAGGATCAATGCACCTCCATTCAACCTGAAATCTTCCAATGTGCTCTACTTCTTGTTTAATAAGTAAAACCTACCTCATTATTAAATATGCTTAAAGAGTTGAGTAAATCCTATAAAGTGTGTATTCATATATTTAGTGACCAAGTGAATTACAGAGAATTACTGATGACCACCTTACTACCAGAAGTAATGGAGACTAATTGATGGTACAGGATTCCCCCAGCTTCCCCTGGCAAAATACAGGTCTTAAAATACAGGTCTTTGCTTCCAGCATAGCATTTCCTTTGTGAGTTAACAGTCACAGACCATCAGTATTTCCTTATCAGCTAAGGATGTCTTCAGACCTGACAGTCCAGTTAGATCAATGACATTTCAGCAGACCAGACAGCCTCCCCTCCCCCTTGACTATTTATGATATAACAGCTCCTGAGGACTAATAAAGTGGCAGCTTGATCAGAAAGCCAGACTTGCTGTCATTTCTCATGTCTCTTGTCCCCTCCTTTCCTCTTCCTCCCCTCCAGGACGAATTCAGTTCTGTTCATGTCCCGCTGGTCGGGACAAGTCTCTGTGAGACCCCATGAGTCCTGCTTCGTTGGTTCTGTGGACAGTGTTCTCCTGGTGTCCCTCCCTCCCATCTTGCTCCCACAATTACTTTTCTCCCTTTTCTGTAAGGTTCTACAAGCTCCAAGGGGGCTGGCCCAATGGAGATCTCCAACCTGGGCTCTCTCTCCACCTAATGTTTTTTGGCCGTGGGTGTCTGCTTGTGTTTCCATCATCACCTCTCTGATGATGACTGGTCTAGGCCCCAATCTATGAAAATACTAGAACATTAGGAATCATTTCATTGTTTTTGTTTTCTTTGTTTTGTTTTTCCAGTTGTGTTTGGTTTTACTCTAGGTCTCTGGGCTGTATAATCTCCAGTTCCTGGTCATCCAAGAAGTGTGTGGAGTGGGTTCTCCCTCCTGGCATAGGCCTCAAACTAGACCAGTCATTGGTTGGTCACTCTCACAAGTTCTGTATTACCACTGCCCCAGTATATCTTGTAGGTTGAAGATTTTCTGGCTGGGTTGGTGCCCCAGTCTCATTCCCACCTGTCACTAGTCCACCTGGAAAATCAACTCTAGTTTTGCTTCCTGGGAAGATCTGCTCATCACCCTAGAGTCCTTCTAGTTACTTAGCCTCCCTGGATCAATAGATTGTGGCACAATTATCATTTACTTAACAGCTAATATCCACTTATAGGTAAGTATATATCATGTTTTTCTTTCTGGGTCTGAGTTACCTCATTCAGGATGTCTTGTTCTAGTTTCATTCATTTGCCTGTAAAATTCATGATTTCATTTTGTTAACTTCTGAGTAACACTTCATTGTGTAAATGTACCATATTTTCCTTATCTATTCCTGGGTTGAGGGATGCTTTGGTTGTTTCCACTTGCTGGCTATTATCTGGTGTGGGACAATTCTGTATTCTGCCAATTATGTTTTAAATAAATGCTGATTGGTCAGTAGCCAGGCAGGAAGTATAGGCGGGACAACCGGACAGGAATGAGAACAGGAGAATTCTGGGAAGAGAAAAGCCCATCTCTCTGCAGTCCTGTCCAGACATCAAAGAAGCAAGATGTGACTATGCCACTGAAAAAGGTACTGAGCCATATGGCTAACACAGATAAGAATAATGTGCTAATGTAAGTTATAAGAGTTAATAAGAAGCCTGAGCTAATGGGCCAATCAGTTTATGATTAATGTAGACCAGAACCAGGCAGGACAGAAACCTCAGTCAAAAATTATCAGTAAAGACATTATGAACAGAGTTAAAGAGTCCTTGTGGTAGAATGGAGTGACCTTTGGGTATATGCCTAAGGGTAAAGCAGTGTCTTAAGGTACATCAATGCCCAGTTTTCTAAGGAACCACCATATTGATTTCCATAGTGCCCATAGAGATTTGTGTCTTTTTGATAATGTCTCATGGCTTTAATTGTGGTAAGAAATAAAATTATTTGAGTTACTGATTGTTTGCTTTGGTTTGTTACATGCATATTGGCTACCAGTTTTTCTATAAATCCATCTACTCAGGGTTTGTCACTATTTTTTTAATCTGTTGCCTTGATATTGAGTAGGTTGGTTCTCTTATGTAATCATGATATTATCTTCTTATCAGATTGCAAATCTCCATGTTGTGAGTTCTCTCTGCTCATTGTTTCCTTTGGTTTCAGCTATGTTTTACATTAAGTTTTCTTAACTGTGCTTTTAAGGCATGGGAGTAAAATCCTTGCACAGACTAATGTAATTGGGCATTCATCTTTTGTTTCAGTATTGCACAATTTCTTGCCAAAGTTTAACTATTGAGGTGTTTTTGTTTTTGTTTTTTATATTTGGTCAGAGATAAAGAACTTATTTCATTTTTCTACAAGTATGGACCTAAGTTTCCTAGAAATATTTATTAGAGGGACAGTCTCTTCCAGATTGTGGGTTCTCAGTACTTTCATTGCAAAGTAATTGAGGCATTTCTGAAGCTATAATTATACCCTATCATATGGGTTTTTGTGTTTGCTTCTCTGTAGGTTTCATTCCACTTTATTTTAGCTTTGTAGTTATATGCTGTGTTCCCTATTGCTTTCTTTTTCAGTCAATATTTTTCAGTTTATCTTTTATTTATTTTGTTTTTTTGAGGTTATAATATAATAACATTATTTTCCCATTTTCTTAACTTTCTCCAAATCCCTCTATATGTCTCTCCTTGCTATTTAATCTTTCTGGCTCTCTTATCCCTACTACTCTCTAAATTAGAGAGCTTCTGTGAGAGTATACAGCATGTGACAATTAATGTTCAGTAGGTTGAACCATCAGATGTAGGATTCTGTGGTGGGGAGCCCCACCTGGAAAAACCACAGGGTCACTGACTGTGGAAACCAGTTGCTCCTGTCTGTAATTTTTCTCATGAGTTACTTCATTTCTTCCCTAAGAACTACATTCCTCCAGTTTATTTTTTAAAAAGATTTACTTATTTATTTATTATGTATACAATATTCTGCCTGCATATATCCCTATAAGACAGAAGAGGGCACCATATCTCATTATAGATATTTGTGAGCCACCATGTGGTTGCTGGGAAGTGAACTCAGGACCTCTGGAAGAACAGCCAGTGTTCTTAACCTCTGAGCCATCTCTCCAGCCCCATTCTTTCCCTTTAATAACTGTTTTGAATATATTCCCACTGTTTGTATGTTTATCTCATGTACTTATTCCATAATTTGGGCACACATAACTGTGGATGGTCTAGAGGATGATTCTGCTTAATGTATAAAATACTGATGAATAGAAATAGTAATTCTCAGTCACAAAGACAGCTAACTTTAGATATCAGAGTAGATTCAAAGCAAGCTGGTTGCCCCTAGAGATGTACATACAAGGCCATTCTCCCAGGTGTTGCTATGCTGATTCAAAGCCAATCTGCAAGAAGTTCCAATCTCAGGCTCTAGGTCCAATTCTTATTGTTAAGTCTTGATTTCCAGTTTTTTTTTTTTTCTGTCTGGGAACTTTCACCAACTTAGAGCTGCATGCTTGGTTGGGTCATTGTGACATTCCCAGCCTGAGAGAAACTATGTGACTTAACTTACATTTTCAGTTTGAGTAGGACCCTGAAGAGCAGCCTATTTTTGTTCCAGTTTTGACTGTGAAAGGGTGGTAGAGGAAGATCAGAGAAGAATAATGAGTCAGAGAGCAGCGGGAGAATTGGCCAGAGAATAAATGAACGGGGCAATGTCGTAAGTAGCAGATAATATAAAGGGCTAATTAGGAAGCTTTAAAAAACTATGTAACAATGTGGAGATAGAAAGATAGTCAGAGAGGATATTTCAAGATGATATAAAAGAGAAGCTACCATCATAAAGCATCTGTGCTTCATTATTTACATATTAGATAAGATAGAAATTTACTTCTATTTACCCTCAGATAAAAGTTTCCTAAACCCACTCTTCTGAGGTCTTCTTTTTTACTGCCCTTGAGCAGATCATGGGAGCTGGCCTCCCATGGCATGTGATACTCTAACCCTCCTTGATTTTTCATCCACCTTACTCTGAAACTCTCCTGCTTTCTTACTATTGTTGGATATTTGTACACTTTGTGAGGATCTATATCTGTGATTGGTTTAATAAAGAATTGAACAGCCAATAGTTTGGTAGGAGGTATAGAATGGACTTCCAGACAGAGAGAGGGAGTAAGAGGAGAGAATGGAAGTACAGGGGAGACACCAACAAAATATAAGTCCAACAATACAGAATAAGAGAAAGGTGAAAAGCCACATGGTAAAACATAGATTAATAGATATGGTTTAATTTAAGTTATAAAAACTGGTGGAACAAGCATAAACTAAGACTGAGCTTTTATAATTAATAGTAAGTCTCCATGTCATTATTTGGGAACTGGCTGGTGATGTAGGAAGTCCTTCCGTATATGTGTTGCCTTTATTGGATAATGAATAAAGAAGTTATTTTGGCCAATGGATTAGCAGAACAGAACTAGGCAGGGAAAATTAAACTGAACACTGGGAGGAAGAAGGCAGAGTAGTGAGATGCCATGAAGCAGCCAGAGGGGAAAGACGCAAGCTGCCCTCCGGAATCTTGCCAGTAGGCCACAAGCCTCATGGTAAAATGTAAAATACTGGAAATGAGTTAATTCTAGATGTAAGAGCCAGCTAGAAATACATTCATTTAAGTGACTGGTCAAACATTACATCTTATTCCTCCTTTCTCCCTAACCCTTCTTGTTCTCTTGCCCATTCTTGTACTCTTACTTCTCCTGACTCTCTGACTCCTGGCTCTCTGACTCTTCCTTGTTTCCTTTCACCTCCTTGCTCTCTTTCAAACACACAGCCTATTTTTTTCATTAATTGTTCTCACATCCATATATGTATATTAAATTTTAAGTGTAGTATGAATTTTAGTGGTTTTCCTACTTTTATAAAAATGCCACTTGATTTTTGATAGTGATTCCATTAAAGCTATAGTCAGCTTTGGTTGATGTGACTATTTTAATTATTTTTACCCTTAAGTTGCCCAAACATATGGTATCTTTCCATTTATACATGACATTTTGTTTCTTTCACTAATATGTATCTTTTACCAGTTTAGATAAATTCATTTTTAACTTTCTTTTTTTATTCTATGTGTCTTTGACCTCAAACATCTCTATCCCATTCACTTCCTCATCCTTTATATTTGCCCTCTGCCCTTGTAATCCCCCAATAAAATAAAATATAATTTAAGAGGAAAAAGGAAGAAAATAAAGAAAAAATCAATTTAGTCATGGAAGCTGTAGTGTGACACAATGAATCATTCAGTAAATCCTTTTATCCATATATCTTTACTGCAAATGTTCACTGCAAATAATCATTGGTCTGGGTTGAGGCCTCTGGTTCTTGCTACACTATCAATGCTGGGACCTCATTGGGATGGCTCTCGGATATTCTGTTGTTGCCCTGAGTTGTGGAGATTCTGCAGCTTTGGATCTGCAGGACTTCTTTATGTGCTCCAACAGATCACAGATGGGGTGGATGTTGGAGTGGGCCAAATTATAACCTTGGTTCTGAGCCTGAGTAGTGGCAAAGTTGGTCACCCACTAGCTCTCCCATGTCCACAACCCCAGGGTGAGCACTCCAGCATTGTCCTAGCTAGTTCACTCCTTGCAGCCATTAGCAATGGATGGGGCCAATTCTCTTGTTTTCACATTCTCAGGGTTGTCTCTCCCACACCTATAACAACCAGGGCCAGTTCTACTGTATTGCCGAGTCAAGGTTCTAGGTCAATTTCTCAACTGCTGCAGTGATAAGGAGCAAGAAGAGCTCTTGAATTCTTATCATCTCAGGGGCAGCTCTTCCACCTGCCACAGGTTGCAAGGAGTGGGAGCAAGGACATCTCTCCCCATCCACACCAACATATGGTGGGACTAGATCTCCCACACTCACGTTCTCATGACAATTTAACTGCACCCCTGTCAGTTGGGTCAGCTCTATTGTGTTGCCCATGTGAGGTGCATGGCCCATATTCCCAAGTGATACAGCCTGTAATGGGGAGGGTCCACTCTCCTGCCCACCACAAGTGGTAGAGGTGAAAGGGGAGGGCAACTCAACTCTGCCCATGTTACCATATGGCAGATGAGGGGTAGAACCAGATCTCACAAGCTCATATTTTTGTGACAGCTCAATCCTGCCCACATCAACAGGGTCAAATCTATTGTGCTACCCAGATGAGATGCATGGCTTGCATGGTAACGGGAAGAATCAGCTTCCTCGCCAGATGAAGGCAGTAGGGGGGCTGGGGGAGGACATCTTTCTTTAACCCCCACTACTACACCACAGATGAAGGAGGCAGTATGAGCTATGCCCTTCTCATGTTCTCAGGTCTTGCTCACCTATCCCTCTTTACAGGGTCAACTCTACTGTGGTGACCAGGCAAGGCACAGGGCTTGTTCTCCTGAGTGCTGCAGCTGATGAGTGGGTGAAACACATTCCTGTGTAGGTTTTGTAAGTACTTTTAGTGAAATTTATTTCTTGAGTTACTTTCCAGACACTTATTGCCATAGAACATTTTTATATGTTGAATTCTTTTTTATATTTTCATTGAAAAAAAGTTTAAACAATATACTCTGGTCAAGGTTTCCACAGCCTCTACTTGTACCAGACCATACCTACTTTACCACCACCCACCCAACACCATGCCGATTATTTCTCTTTCTCTTTAAAAATAAACCAAACAGGCAGACAAAAATAAAACAGAACAAAACAAAAATACATATATATAAACAAAGAAAACTAATAAAAACCTAAAGTTGAAAGTCATAATAAATAATGAAAATAATAGTAAGGGCAAAGAAATCCAAAGCAAGTAATAAGAAACTGTTGGGAGAGGATGGGTGTTTGTTCCCAGCTGTCCAGACTTGAAATAACCACACAAAAACTGTACTAACTTTAACACTTCTTAGCCAATAGCTTTAGCATATTTCTGGCTAACTCTTATGTCCTAAAGTAACCCACCTCCATTAATCTCTGTATCGCCACATGGCTGTTGTTTCCCAGGTGAAGTTCCATCCCCGGAATCTGTCTCTGGCTGAGCTACATGGGATCTCCCTGACGCTGCCAACTCTCTCTCAGCATTAAGTTTAGTTTTCCACTTAGTTCTATTCTGCTAAGCCACTGGCTGAAGCAGCTTTATTCATTACCCAATAAAAGCAACACATATACAGGAAAACTTCCCACACCATTCCCTTTTTACTGTCTAAATGAAAGGGAAGGTTATAACTTTACCCTTTTTCAAGATTAAACCTATTTTTAGGCTAAAGGTTTTTACTTTAAGTAAAATTACATATAACAAGACAGTCATCAAGCAAGAATTATAGTTACAACATATATATCTACTTTATCTTTTATTATAACTAAAGAAATCTATAACTATCTATTTTTAACTTCATCAAAGATTCCAGAAGGATATAATATTACCTAAGAAAATAGGAAATGCATTGTAAGCAACTTCCAAAACTCTAGAATTAACAGAGACATCACCCTAACTGGAGAGTCACCTAAAGTGCTATAATGTTGTGGGCATTGATCTTCAACCTACTGGCCCATAGTATCTGGCAGACTTTTTCCATGAAGCAGGAAATTCAAAGGTCTGGTCTGCCTTATAATGGCAAAGTCCATCAGTTGTTTTCTTCTGTGTTGTGCAGAATGTCTGGCAGACTCTTTCATGAAGCAGGAACCCTGAAGGAACATCTCACCTTTAGGCAAGTTCAGGAGTCATTTCTCTGTGGGTCCTGAATGTCCAGTTCAACAGGCAGTCAACGCAAGAGCAGTTTCTTACTCAAATGGCTAACAAACTCCATAAGGAGTCTCTTCAATGCCCATCATTCTCTTGAAGTAGGATGGTGTTACTGGGAGCAAATTTGTCTCATGTAATAAAAAGTTATTAAAACATTTCGAATGCCATATTCTGTAGTCTTTGAATAACTATCCATCTGAAATACATTTCTGTACATCTAGAAAACCTAACTAAAATGACTACAAGCTTGACTATTATAGATGACTCTTTATTAACCTATATTTCTTAATTATACTTTACATTGTTAAATGAGCTGCACAAACACAATACCTAAATAAATAGCAGAAATATATATATATAAACAAAATTGACCTTAAATTTCTATTAATAAAGCAAATCTCTATAGCATATCCCCTTTAAATGTAAACAAACATATATAAACGATATTTGGGAATTTGGGTGTAATTCTCTCCAAACTGCTTCTTGGTTTTTGCTGGGTGAAGTAATTTTGGGGGGTATACACAGTTACCTTTCATGGGGTTTTGGTCCATCAAACCACATTAGTATGGAAGGATTCCACAGGTTCTCATCATCTGTGGAAACAAAAGAAGAACCTCTTTTTTCAAAGCAACAAGTCCTTAGAACCAAATTCTGAAGTCAAGACACCTATAAAACATATATGTTAGTTTAGCTTAGCAGTGCTTACAATTAAATGTCTCTCTGTACTTAGCTTCTTCATAGTTAAAAAATTAAAGAAAACACAATAATAAACATAATCCAGACTCTCTGTGTATTTTCCATCTTTACGTGGCTATTTTTTTTAACTTCCTTTAATCCATGCTTGTCTGTACTCTTTCTCTCTAAAGACTTTGTTTTATTTTTTAAATGATTTACTTCTTTTTATAGCTCTCTATACTCTTTTTCTTCTCTCTCCCAATCCTACATGTATTTATCCAAGACTGTGACCCAGTTAGAGGTCGTTTTTATCTGAATCTGTCTTTATTGTGTATCTGTAATTATTTTCTGACCAGAAGCACCCTTTTTTTTAAATGCTAAGTGGGCATGGCTAAGACCAACATGGCCCTGCCTGCTTGCTCTGCCTAGTCCAACATGTTCACTGACTGTAAGAGCCATTCACATTGCCCCATTTTTAGTGGTTCTATGTTGCCATTAAGCAAGTTGTAGCACTCTGCTCACAGATCCCATTTAAATATTCTGTAAATAGTCAGAGCCCCTCATGCTGGTGAACCAGGAAGCCTCCTTAAAGGAACTGCACAGTTTTTGTTGCCACCACTAAATCAGGAATTCATCACTTAAAAGAATCGTGCCTCTGCTTGCTTTTAGTAAATAGAACCCACTCGAGAAAATACTGCAACCAAAAATACATGCTTAACACTGTTCTTTTGTGTCTAGAATTTCTTTTTAAGGTTTCTTAGGTTTTTTTCCAAATACTTGATTTTTGACAAAGAAGCAAAAAATATCAAGTGGAAAAAAGAAACCATATTTAAAAAATGTTGCTGCCACAACTGAATAACAACATGTAGAAAAATGAAAATAGATCAATATCTATCAACATGCACAAAACTCAAGTCCAAATGTATCAAAGGCCTCAACATAAAGCCAGCCACATTGAGCCTCATAGAAGAGAAATTGGGAAGTACACTTGAGCACATTGGCACAGTAGATCACGTCCTAAATATAACCCCAGTAGCATAGACACTGAGAAAAACAATTAATAAATGGGATCACCTGAAACTGAAAAGCTTCTTTAAAGCAAAGGATATGGTCAACAAGACAAAATGACAGCCCACAAAATGGGAAAAAATCTTCACCAACCCCACATCAGACACAGGTCTGATCTCCAAAATATACAAAGAACTCAATAATTGGTCATCAAAAGAACAAATAATCCAATTAAAAAAATGGAGTACAGACTTAAACAGAGAACTCTCAACAGAGGAATATAAAATGGCTGAAAGACACTTAAGGAAATGTTCAACACTCTTAGTCATCAGAGAAATGCAAATCAAAACAACTCTGAGATTCCATCTTATACCTGTAAGAATGGCCAAGATCAAAAACACTGATGACAACTTATGCTGGAGAGGTTATGGGGTAGAGGGAACACTTCTGCATTGCTGGTGGGAGTGCAAACTGGTACAGCCCTCTTTGGATATCAGTATGGCAATTTCTCAGACAATTAGGAGACAACCTTCCTTAAGACTCAGTAATACCACTTTTGGGTATATATCCAAAGGATACTCAATTGTGCCAAAAGGACATGTGCTCAACCATATTCATAGCAGCATTGTTTGTCATAGCCAGAATCTGGAAACAAACTAAATGCTCCTCAACTGAAGAATGGATAAGGAAAATGTGGTATATTTACACAATAAAGTACTACACAGCAGAACAAAATATAATGACATCTTGAAATTTGTAGGCAAATGGATGGAGCTAGAAAACATATTGAGTGAGGTAAAACAGACGCAGAAAAACAATTATCACATGTACTCACTCATGAGTGGTTTTTAAACATAAAGCAAAGAAAACCACCCTACAAATCGTAATCCCAGAGAACCTACACAACAATGAGGACACTAAGAGAGATGCACATGGATCTAATCTACATGGGAAGTAGAAAAAGACAAGATCTCCTGAGTAAATTGGGAGCATGGGGATCATGGGAGAGGGTTGAAGGGGAGGGGATAGACAGAAAGGAGAAGAGAAAAATGTAGAGCTCAATAAAAATCAGTAATAAAAAAAAGATTTCTCAAGTTTTGTGTTGATATAGTCAACCATGTTGGCACACCATTTTGTTTGGGGAGGCTGCTTGTTCATTCCTGACTGCTCAGATTTTAAATAACCACAGAGAAACTGTACTACTTATAACACTGCTTGGCCAATAGCTTAAGCGTATTTCTGGCTAACTCTTATATCCTAAACTAACCCATCTCCATTAATCTCTGTATTGCCACATGGCTGTGGCTTACTGTGCAATGTTCTATCCCCAGGGTCTGTTTCTGGCGGAGCTACATGGCATCTCCCTGACTTTACTTACTCTCTCCCAGTATTTAGTTTAATTTCCCCATCAAGTTCTGTTCTGCTAAGCTACTGGACAAAACAGCTTTATGCATTACCCAATAAAAGTAACACATATATGAAAGGACTTCCCACACCAAGAAATAAAATGTCTAAAAATTTACTCTTGAGGTTTTTTTTTTTTTGGTTTTTTATTTGTTTGTTTTGTATTGGCCATCTACTGCTGAACCTGTCACCTACCCTTAAGTGAGGTTTGAATACCCAATAACATTCCATTGGAAAAAGCTAATTTTTAAATAATTTTAAAATAAATTTAAATAATTTGATATATTGGTAGAAAAACTACCTAGTTTTTTAAAAATTTTAGTGTATAGGCTTTTATTTTGAGATTAACTCTCCATATATATTCAAGACTTGCTTCACATTGTAAACTATTCTTTTGTCTCAGTTTCCCAATTCTGAGAGTTCAGATGCATACACCATTAGACCCACCAGTTTTTATAGCCTTGATAAAATGTTAAGAGATCCGTTATGTTCCCTTAGAATCAGATGCTTTATATTTTGTTTTCTGATTTCTAGATCTTTCAGTGTTATAGGGAATAAAAGTTTACAGGACAATTTTATTTCTGATCATAAAGAAATTATTTTATGTCAGCTATGATGAATTTTTCATATATTATTTTGTTATATTATAAATCTCTTTATCACTTACACATATAACTTATTCAATGCTCTTCTCATTTTGAATATAAAAATCACTATGACAAATGGCCAGACTTTAGAACTAATCTGAGTTCTATTTAGATGTCAAAGTCTATGTGATGCTGTTTATGCACATCTAAGACAAATATGTATTCTACATATTCTCAACACCTTAACCAAACAGAGTTTATTCCTCTATTCCAGGACCTGTAACATTTTAGTGTGATTTCAAGCATCTCCTCTCCAGATGACATGATGCTGTAATAAGAGGGTCTCTAGATTTTGAGGCCCTGTGTTTCAAGACCTGCTCTCTAGTTCTGTTTACTTTATAGTCTTTTTCATGATTTGATCAGTTAATAACCAAGTTCTCTGTGTGTGGATTGCAAATTGTGTTAGTATCTCTTTCACAGAAGCTGTTTTTTTGTGACTTCTTGGGGAGAAAGAACACTGTTGGCAGTGTTATTATTACAGATACTATGTCACAGTTGACTATGTATGATCTTAATTTGTTTACTCTGTAGTAACTTGTTAATGTCATTTTCTTATATTTAGCTGCTATGACATTTGAAATAAATAAGTTATACTATATCACAGGCTTACCATGAAGGTCTAGTGTATTAATATGTATGATACTCAGACTAGAGACTTGTATCTCATAGTGGTATGGTTGGTTTGAACTGTTTTGTAGACCATATCCATTTAGTCATAAGTGAACAAGCAATGTTACCTCTATTGAGTTAGCTGCTATTAGATAATTTTTTGTGTTTTATAATTTCTATGTTTTTTTTTAGAATAAATGCCCAACAAATGCTTAAAAGAACACACAAGACAGCAAGGAAAATGAGTTCTGTGATCTGAGCCTATGTCCTTGTTTACTATGTTGGTAAATTTTCTTTGACTATGACAATGAAGTGTGAAAGCTATTTTGATAGTGTCTTTAAGTACCTGGTGACAAATGTGGTAATGTTAAGTGACAATTATTTAAGTGTTGTGTATCTCTAGATACACCATGCCCAAGTCCTATCTTTAAAATTAAAATTGAATGTACTTAAATACCTATTTTCTATTACCCTATAAAAATTTAATCAGCCTAAGGAGGAATACATCAATAATGTGCTAAATAATTTTGCTATTCTGGAAGATTAATATTTATAATATATTGATATCTCAATTCTGTTTATGATCAAAATGAAATAATTAGGACTTTTGATGTATTTATTAATTTATTTGTAATTAATATGTTTATAAATAAAGCATTTTGGGCACAAAGACATAACCACAATATATGTTTGCTATAAAGAGGGTAAAAGCATACTGCATTAACTGAAGAAACTGAATGCACAGGATTGAAAAGACTTGACAGACTAGTGGGAAGACTTTCCTGTTCTGATAAGAAAATTGGCTTCCCTGAAAACACACATTCTAGGTGACTCATCATCACCTCAAGAGTGACCAAGAGAACGGTAAAAATGAAAACAGTGAGTGATCCATGCTACAAAATAAAGGGGATCAGCTACCAAGAACATAGAAATGATTGGATAACCATAGTTTGGTGTCAATGTGCAAGGTTGATCTAT
The DNA here is from genome assembly GCA_004026605.1 of Ondatra zibethicus. Lineage (NCBI taxonomy): Eukaryota > Metazoa > Chordata > Mammalia > Rodentia > Cricetidae > Ondatra > Ondatra zibethicus. The sequence goes on along the minus strand of PVIU01002768.1, from coordinate 127,881 downwards.
TCCTTTATTTTTTTTAATTTAACATTTTTTCATTTATGTTATATACTCACCACAGTTTCCCTTTTATCCTCTCTTCCTGTTGCCTCCCATTTACTTCCCTTCCCATCCACTCCTCCTCTATCTCCATTCAGAAAGGGGCAGGCTTCCCATGGGATTGAACAAAGCATGGCACATCAAGTAGAGGCAGAACTGAACTCCTCCTCCTGCATCAAGGCTAGGTTGGTCCCATGCAGGCTGGCTAACTGTGGGTCCAGAGTGCATGATTTCCCAGGAGCTCAGGTCAGCTATCTATGTAGTTTACACACCACCATGACCTTGAACCTCTAGGTCATAAATCCCTCCTCCATTTCTTCTTCAGGACTCTCTGAGCTTAACCCAGTGTTTGGCTATGGATCTCTCCATCTGCTTCCATCAGTTACCAGACAAATGCTCCCTGATGATAATTAGGGTAGTCATCAATCTGACTATACTAGATGTTCATTCCAGGCATAGTCGCCAACTATTTCTTGGAGTCTTAGATGGGGTCATCTTTGTGGATTCTTGGGTAATTCCCAGGCACCAGGTTTCTTCTTAAGCCTGAGAAGCCCCCTCCCATCAAGACATATCTTTCATTACTCCCCTCTTCTGTACTGCCCCCAACTCATTTTCCATGCCCAGTAATCCCAGCAGACATCCTCAGGTTCCCATCCTCCCAACCCTATACCACCCACTCTCAGTTTACCCAGATCTCTTGTATTTCCCCTTCCCAGGGAAATCCATGCATCCCTATCAGGGCCCTCTTTGTAATCGAGCCTCAAGATAGATCTTGACTGTAGGTTCGTTATTCTATACTTTACCCCTAATATCCACTTATGAATGATTATATACTGTATTTGTTATTCTAGGTCTGGATTATCTCACTCAGAATGATGTTTTTTAAGTTTCATTTATTTTCCTACATATACAATGAAATAGGCATGTAACTTTGTGGAGAAATGGGAAAATGGAAATTGTTTATAGAAATTTTACATTCTAAGAGTATGTCTAAGGTCAGTTCAAACTCTTGCAGCATACAAGAATTTGATAAAAGTGTTTAAAATGTTTTTAGCAACTTCTGAAATCACACCAAGGTTCAGATTCTGAGCTTAAAGGAATGGCATGCTCAGCAGAGAAAAAGTGCAAGTGTGAGCACTCTCATGAAAGGTCTTATGGAACCCTGGACTCACTTTGGGATCTCCAGAGTGACCTCAGGACAATATAACTGCAAGGGCCCAGTAGACTAGGTTGCAGGAGAAGATGGAATAGTAGAATAGGTCAAGACTCCAGATAGCCATTTAGATATGACTTTAATTATGAAGGATCTCAGCTTAGGTCTGAAAAGGCAGAGTGGAAGATAGGAGGAAACCAAGATATCTGTTTGTTTCATTGAACTACTTTGAGCCAGACAATTTTAGTTTTTTTAAATATTTATATATAAACATATTATCCTTTGCAGAGAGGACTTCAAGTGCATATATATGTTCTCTCTGCAAAGGATAATGCTTTTGCTTTATTCTACAGGACTCCCTCATTCTTACGTCATTTCTTTGGGATTTGTAATCAACATATAAGATTTGCAAATTAAAATTTTAAATAAATTTATAATTGTTAAATTTCTTCAAATCATTGACAGTGTCTAGGCACCACTAGGGCATAATAACACATGCAAAAGTGGCAAAATGTATGATATATTGCTGTAAACAGAATTACTAAAATTATTTCCTTAATTGTTTTTCCCTTCATTATCCACGATATTAGAAAAGCTAAACTGATAATATTCTGGTAAGTAAATTATTCCTGCTAAGATTCAATTGAAATAAACAAAGTGGGGTTACTTTTTAGAGTAAACCCTTTTTGATATGAAAAGGGTAGGTTTGATCCCAAATTATAGTGTTGTTATCCCAAGAATTATCAGAATCCAGGAACTCATTGTTGAGCTGTTCTACTCTCCACATCAAGGACTTCTCTCCCCTTTTCTAACTGTGCAAGGTTCTGTACTACAGATTAGCTCTCCCTTGTCTCTGTATGTTAAAGAGCCTTCTTTCCTTGATTTTCTTCTAGAATGTTCTGCTCAATCAACAAATTGGTTCTCACAGTAAGACATAAAAATTTACATTGTATGATGTATTTTATAGTTGATCCAGAAATGTAGGAACTGGAAGAACCTGTGAGCTTTTTTCCCTGAGGGGTTCATGAGGCCTATGAAGAGAAAAGACTCAAGATGTACTGTCTATCGTGCTTGCATTAGAGAGACAGAAACAATTGTTTATACTAAAGACAATTTAAAAAAATTCTGAGTCTAAGATATGATTATGATTTTGATGATAAGCAGATGACAGCTGTCTCTTAATTAAGTGATAAAATTCATAGTGTTCATTTATTTCACTTTTTTATAATCTTCTCTTCAGGGTTTATGAGAATTTTATCTGCAATCATGGAATAAAAATATTTTTAAAGCAACACAGTTGAGTGGTAATTATTTGTAGTCTAGTTAAAATGCACACACTGAAGATATTTTATTATTAAAGTATACAAAGCATGATGTTGATATGCTAAAATTGGTACCACAATAAAACTGCTGAAGGCACTTTGTTGTACTTCTTGTTTATTGAGCTGATGATACCTTTAGATTTTAGAGCTGACCTAAAGCATGAATTCTAGAAAAATTTAGCTAGATATAAAAAAAGGAAAGAGTGGTAATTTTTTCTTGTTTTCTAAAGACTTTTGTATAAATTAGTTATGTTATTGTTTTGGCTTTAACCCTTGAGAAGAACAGAGGCTGTATCCTTTTGGGTTAGAGGCTCAGGGATAAGAAGCTATCTGAGACCTTAATAAAGTAAAGATTATAATGGACAGAGGGATTTTTAGTCAAGTAAGACAAAGTAATCATATATCTATTTTCTACAAATTTACCCAGTAAAAGCCAAAGGCCACACTTGAAAGGTTCTTATATGCAATACAGAGTTCAAATACGTCTCTCTGAGGTATTCTGCTAATTTCAACATAATTGACATGAAAGGCCTTCTTGAAGACCTGGGCTATACTGTGGTAGTGAAAGAGAAGCTTACAGCTGAGGTAAGAGCCACTACAACCTTATACACAGTCAACATATAGTGTTTTATTAACAACTAATCATTATAATGTTAAACAAAAACATCTACTAACCTTGCTGGTTATATAACATGCTGGTGCAGATGTGTGCATGTGTGTAATAAGGGGCCTGCTTGTTCATTTTCCAGATGCCCAGACCCAAAATAATCACACAAAAACTATATTAATTGCAACACTGCTTGGCCAATGACTCTGGTGTATTCCTAGATAGTTCTTACATCTTAAATTAACATGTTTCTATTATTCTGTGTATTGTCACAAAGATGTGGCTTACTGGGTAAAGTTTCAGTGTCTGTATCTTTTGACAGATACATGGCATCTCTCTGATTCCCCCTTCTTTTCCCCTCTATCTCTGCTTGGAAGTCCTGCCTTGCTCTATTCTGCCCTGTCATAGGTCCAAGCAGCTTCTTTATTAACCAATGGTAATAAAACATATTCACAGCATACAGAGGGGAATCCCACAACACCTTCCCTTTTCTGCCTAAATAAAAAGGAAGGTATTAACTTTAACATAGTAAAATTACATATAACAAAACAGGTATTAAACAAGAATTATACTTACAAAATTTCTTTGTGAGTCTAAAATTTTATATACAATTTATCTTTTATTATAACTAAGAAAAACTATAACTATAATTATCTGTCTTTAACTCTTCAAAGACCTCATAAAGATATAATATTATGTAAGTAAACAGGAAGTGAATTGTAAGAAACTTGCAAAATTCTAGAATTGACAGAGACATCTTGCTGCCTGGACAGTTACCCAGAGTTCATCTATAACATTCTGGCATCCATCTTCAGCCTACAGGCCCACAATATGAAGCAGACTTTCACAGAAAGCAGGAAATTTGAAAATCTCGTTTGCCTTGTAATGGCAAAGTTCATCAAATGCTTTCTTCTGTGTCCTGCAAAATGTCTGGCAATTCTTTTATAAGGCAGAAACACCGAAGGACCATTTCACCTTTAGGCAAGTCCAGCAGTCATTTTTCTGTGGGTCCTACATGTCCAGTTCATACAGTAATACATCAAACAGTCCAGGCAAGAGCATTTCCCAAATGGCTAACAAATGCCATAAGGAGCCTGTTCAATGCACATCATCTTCTTGAAATAGATTGGTGCTATGTGTCTCATTGTCAAGAAAAGTCTTAAGTTCTGAAAATCAGTTCACAGAGGTTTCTGCCACACCAGGTCCCACATCTGTTTAGTCCCAAATAAACACACAGAGGCCTACATTAATGTTAAACTGATTGGCCTATTAGCTCAGGCTTCTTTTTAACTCATAACTTATATTAGCCCACAATTCTTGTCTGTGTTAGCCATGTGACTTTGTGCCTTTTTCAGTGAAGCAGTTATATCTTGTTTCCTCTGTGTCTGCATGATGACTGCAGACTAACCTTTCCTCTTCCCAGAATTTTCCTGTTTTCATCACCCCACCTCTACTTCCTCCTGGTCACCCAGTCTATACTTCCTGCCTGGCTACTGGCCAATCAGTGTTTTACTAAAAATAATACAACTGACAGGCTAAAAGACCATTGTCCCACAGCAAAAACCTTTTATATGCTATATTCTGTTAGCCTTTGAAAGGTTTGAAGAGTACTATCCCTCTGAAATATATCTGTACATCTAGAAAAATGAATTAATTAACCTAACAAACAGAACTAAAATTTGACTATTAAAGATGACTATCTATTAACCTGTATGTCTTAATTATACATTACATTTTTAAATGAGCAGCACAAACTCAATACCTTAATCAAGAGCAGAAATATACATATAACAAAATTGATCTTAAAATTGTATCAATAGACCAAGATCCATACCAATGTAAAGTATTCATTTCCATATCATATCTCCCCTTAAATGTAAACAAACATTTATAAACAATCATTTAGGGGATTTGGGCATAGTTCTCTCAAAACTGCTTCCTGCTTTTTGTTGGCAAAATATTTTTGGGTGTTCATGGTAACCTTTTGGGTAGTCTTGGTCTATCAAACCACATTAGTCTGTAAGAAATCCTCAGGTTCTTATCTTCTGTGGAAACAAAAGCAGAACCTCTGTTCCAAAGCAACATATTCTTAGACTCAAATTTTGAAGTCAAGATCTCCTTAAAATATATATATTGTTTTATCTTAGCAGCCCATACAATGAAATGTCTCTCTATACTTAGTTCCTTCACAGTCAAAAATTCAAAGAAAATACAGTAGTATATATAGTCTATACTCTCTGTTTATATTCCATCTTTACATGCCTTATTTTTCTTACTCTGATAATTTTTCTACAAATTTAATATTTATTTTTTTATCTTCATTCCTTTAACCTATGACTGTCAATACTCTTTTATAGTAAACTGTCCATAGTCTTTATTTTCTCTCTCAATCTTTCATACATTTATTCAACACTGTGACCCAATTAGAGGTCTTTTACATCTAGATTTGTCTTTAATGTGTGCATGTCTATAATTATATTTTGACTAGGAGCACTTTTCTAAATGCTAAGTTGGTATGGCTAGGACCAACTCTGGGTGTCTGCCTGCTTGCTCCACCCAGTCCAACATAGCAGAGGCATGTTCACTGCTTCTGAGAGCCATGCACATTGCTCCAGCTTCAGGGTTGCAGTGGGTCTGTGTCAACATTAAACAATTTGTAACATGCTGCTCACAGACCCTATTGAAGTGCTTGGCCTCCAGAAAGAGCCAGAGCTGTTTGTAAAACTAGCATGAACCTGGAAGACTTCTTAGAGGATTCATATCTCTGCTTGGGGCCAGCAAAGTGAGCCTATCTGAAAAAAAAATGTGGCTCCCAGGAAGCTGTGTCTGATTCCTGTTTTTGTGTGTCTAGAGGCTCCTTTTTTTTTTTTTTTTTTTTTTTAAAAAAAAAAAGCTTTCTTAGGCTTTATGTGAATGTACTTTGTTGAATGTTTGGGTGCCACTTCATAGGCAGATGCCTGCTTTTTTTATTTTCCAGCTTCCCAGACCTCAAATAATCACACAGAAACTATATTAATTGCAACACTTCTTGGCCAATGACTCTAGCATATTCCTAGCTAGCTCTCACATCTGAAATTAACACATTTATGTAGTAGGAAGGAGCAGGCAGCATTCCTGGTGCCCTACTAGCTTAATTTCACAGAAACTGCATTCATTCAAACACTGCCTGGCCCATTAGTTCTAGCCTCTTATTGGCTAACTCTCACATCTTGATTCAACCCATTTCTAATAATCTGTATGTCACCACGAGGTCATGGCTTACTTGGAAAGATTCAGTGTGTCTGACCAGGGAGCTTCCTGGTGGCTCTCTCTCTGTCTTCTTCCCAGCATTCTGTTCTGTCTACTCCATCTACCTGATTTCTGCCCTATCAAAATGCCAAGACAGTTTCTTTATTTAACCAATGAAAGCAACACATAAACAGAAGAACCTCCTACACCACATTTATATTATTTTATATTTTACCATGAGGCTCGTGTTTTACTGGTAAGTTTCTGGGCATCTTTCTCCTTAACTTCAAGTGTGTGTGTGTGTGTGTGTGTGTGTGTGTGTGTGTGTGTGTGTGTGTGTGTGTGTGTTCGTGTGTGTGTATGTGTAAATGAGAGAGAATGAGAGATAGGTGTAGTATGAGGAACAGGTTGTGACCTGCCACCTGGCTAGCTTAGGCCCAAAATAATGACACAGGAATTATATTAATTACATTACTGCCTGGCCCATTAGTTCTAGACCCTTATTGGCTAACTCTCACATCTTGATTCAACCCATTTCTAATGATCTGTATGTCACCACGAGGTCATGGCTTACCAAAAGATTCATCATGTCTGACTCTGGTGACTCCATAGCAGCTTTCTGCTTCCCTTTTTTTCTCCCAGCATTCTGTTCTGTCTACTCCACCTACCTGATTTCTGCCCTATCAAAAGGCCAAGGGAGTTTCTTTATTCACCATTGAAAGCAACACAAATACAGAAGAACCCCCTACATCATTTCCCCTTTTTCTGTTTAAACAAAAAAGAAAGGCTTTCATTTTAACATAGTAAAATTACATATAACAAAACAGTTATCAAGCAAGAATTACAGTTACAAAATTTAGATCTATTTTATCTTTTATCATAACAATGGAAAACTATAACTATCTATATATTCTTCAACTCTATCAAAGACTCCAGAATTATATAAAATTACCTAAGTAAACCAGAAGTAAGCAATTTTCAAAACTCTAGAAATGACAGAAACATCTTGCTGCCTGGACAGTCACCCAAAGTTCTTCTGTACCATTGGGGCATCCATCTTCAGCCTACAGGCCCATAGTATCCAGCAGACTTTTCCATGAAGTAGGAAATTTTAAAGACCGTTTAGTCACTTTCTTCTGTATCCTGCAGAATGTCTCACAGACTCTTTCATGAAGCAGGAACCCCGTAGAATCATCTTATCCTTAGGCAAGTTCAGCACTCCTCTCTCTGTGGGTTCTTTGTGTCCAGTTTATGCAATAGTCCACACAAGAGTAGTTTCTTGCCCAAATGACTAACAAACTCCACAAGGAGCACCTTTGATTCCCATCTTCCTCTTGAAATAGCTGGTGCTGCCAGGAGCAGACATGTCTCATTGTCATGAAAAGCCCTAAGTTATTAAAACATTTGAAATGTCATATTCTATGGTCTTTGAAAGATATGAAGAATGCTTATCTGAAATATATCTATGCACATCTAGAAAATCTAACTAACATGACTATAAACTTGACTATTATAGATGGCTATCTATTAACCTATATTTCTTAATTATACATTACATTTTTAAGTGAGCTACATGATCACAATACCTTAATCAAGATCAGAAATAGATATATATGTATAACAAAATTGACCTTAAATTTGTGTCAATAAATCAAGATTTATATCAATGCAAATTATCATATCATATCATATTTCCCTTTAAATGTAAAAGAATATTTATAAACAATATTTGGGAATATGGGCACAGTTATTTTTCTTCAAAAGGCTTCATGCAGAATGGGGGCACTGTTTATCAGGTCTTTCATGGTGTATCCTATATGCTAGGTTCATTTCAGTCACCAGTTGAGTGAAGTAATTTTGAAGCTTTCTCAGATTTTATGTGCAGTCAGTCAACCACATTGAGGTGCCAATCTATAGTAGGAGGAATGGGCTTCATCCCGCCGCCTGGCTAGCTTAGCCCCAAAATAATGACACAGGAATTATATTAATTAAATTACTGCCTGGCCCATTAGTTCTAGCCTCTTATTGGCTAACTCTCATATCTTGACTCAACCCGTTTCTAATAATCTGTATGTCCACATGAGGTCATGGCTTACCAGGAAAGATTCATCATGTCTGACTCTGGTGACTCCAAAGTGGCTCTCTGCTTCCCTTTTTTCTCCCAGAATTCTGTTCTGTCTACTCTGCCTACCTGATTTCTGCCCTATCAAAAGGCCAAGGGAGTTTCTTTATTCACCAATGAAAGCAATACAAATACAGAAGAACCTCCTATGCCAGACAGGCATGGGGAGGAGGGATGGAGGGAAGGGGAGAGGCAGAGAGACAGAGAGAGAAAGATCCAAATAGTTAAATTAGGTAAATGAAATCTGTGTCTTTTTATGTTCCAATATTCCACGTGCCACACCAAATGTGCCTGGTGTGGATTCATATAATATTCTTAATTCCAAAGTGGAAAAATTAAGATTCAGTGACATACATAAAGTAGTAAACAACAAATAGGAGAAAGGAAATCTACATTTTATAATAATATAATGTAGAAAAGAGAATAGTAATCAAACAAAAATCAAAACTGGGGAGATGGGTATGGGTATATGTTTATCTATATAACTGAAATTAAATAAATGATAACCCAAACTGAAAGGTGAGAAATGACAGGAGAGAGATCTGAAGACTGTTAAGTAGTTGTTATTGTTTTATGGCCCATCAAGGTGACTTATACCTACTTTTTGTAATTTATAAAATTTCAAGGTTTCCATTCAAAAATATTTTGTAGAGGCAAATTTGGTAACTGCAAGCTATACAGTTTTAATGTCTACACATAAATTTGAAGACATGTGTGAGATACATCAGCATCTGCTTACCTCTCTCCTCCTAAAGCATATTCCTCTCATGTATTTTCCTTCTTGTGCATGTTTTAGATAAGGACATGCTAGACATAATCCACGTACTGAGCACATTCTGAAGTGGGTTATTGAGTATTATTATTACCAAAAGACAATAGAAATGTATTTAAATATGTGTGTAAAAAAATAAGGCAAATATTATGTCTTTTGGGTTCTGTAAAGGAGAACAATATTTAAATTAAATGGATAGTAAGCCAAAATGTTGGAGAGAAGCTAACTGTAGTTTCTATTGTTATGGCTCATAAGATGTCCACAATACTATTGTAGGATTCCCCTCTGTATACTGTGAATATATTTTATTACCATTGGTTAATAAATAAGCTGCTTTGGCCTATGGCAGGCTAGAATATAGGATGGTAGAAAATTGAAGCAGAGACACAGTAAGAAAAGAGGTTGAATTAGTCAGACATTATGTACCTGCCCAGGAAGCAAGAGGTAACAAAACATGAACCTCATGGTAAAATATAAAATAATAGAAATGGGTTAATTTTAGATGTATGAGTTAGCTAGGAAAACACCTGAGCCATTGGCCAAACAGTGCAATAATTGACATAGTTTCTGTGGGATTATTCAGGTCTGGGTGGCCAGGAAACTAAAGTACATTCTCCATTTACATAATGTCACCCAACAAGAGATAACGTACATTCTCATAAAGTCTAAGAAAGCTTAAAACAAGGGCTGTCAGACCCACAAAAATGGCAGTCAATTGGAGCTTCTTGGTAGCTTTTGTTTTCCAGATGGGCTCTGTTTTCTGTAGATAAGCAGAGTCATAGCTTCTTTAAGCAACAGCTTGCTAGTTCATACTGTTGACACAAAGACCTTTGACTTTTTTGGGAGGTCTTGCTATGGAACAGTTAAATGGGGTTTGTGAGAAGAGTGCAACAAGTTGCTTAATGGTGACATTGATCTGCTGAATTTCTGGAGCTGGGGCAATGATGGCTTGCAGAGCTGGCAGCGAAGGAAAGGTGGTAGAGAGAGGCAGATGCCATGTAGCCACCCTGGAAGCAAGAGGTAACAAACCAAAAGCCTCGTGGTAAAATATGATATAGAAATGGGTTAATTTAAGATGGAAGAGTTAGTTAATAAGAAGCCTAAGCTAATAGTCCAAAGAATATGTAATTAATATTAAACCTCAGAGTGGTTATTGTATAAGCAGCTTGGAGAACACATGAGTGGAGAAAATCTGGTCCAGGGGGAACAATGGAAAGAGAATATTTGTAGCTACACAGTGCTGGAAAACAGAAGCAGGGTAGTTAGTTCTGGCAGTCAGATGAAAACTGTGCCTGTAATGGTTTATTAAAGAATTAATTTTACAGAATCTAGACTCATTTCAGAAATAAACCAACCATGTTGGTGAAACATTATGTTGATTATGTCAGCTGAGGTAGGAAAGCCTAGCTTACAATGGGAAGCACCACATCTAAAGTTTGAGTCCTGAAAAACAAGCTGAGCACAGGAACCCATCACTCTTTTCTCAATCATGGGCACTGAGTGATCAGCTGCTCAAAGATCCTTGCATATTAGTACCCATTATGATAAACAGTTCCTTCAAACTCTAAGCTGCAATTAGCCCTTTCTTCCTTCAGTTGCTTTTCTTGGGGACATTTTTTTTTACATTGAAAGGTCAATTAGATAGTATAGGATATAATACATAATGTGTTATTCCTTGCACACATTAAGACGAGTATTACAAAATATAACAGATAAGCTGTTGAGATGGCTCAATGTATAAATTCTTTTGCTGCTAAGTCTGAGGAAATGAGTCTGATCCTTGGACCCTCCCCCCATGATAGAATGAGAGAAGTGATTCCTTCCACAAGCTACCTTCTAATCTCCAAGCATGGGAAAGCATCTCTCTCTCTCTCTCTCTCTCTCTCTCTCTCTCTCTCACATACACACACACACACACACATACACACAAATGTTCTAAAAACCTTAAAATATAGCATGTATTAGCAAGTGTTGTAGTCAGAATCCTGAAGCATCATTGGCTAGGGTGTGACATTTTACAGTCATTTTGACATACAATATGGTGTCTGTTCATTTCAGGGACCAGTATCTGTATTGACACCAAATAATTAAAAGCATCATATGAAAGGTATATTTTAATTTTTCTTTATGATAGTATTAGTCACAATATTTAAATCATTTCAACAAATTAAATAGTGAATGTTTCATCAAAGTGAAATAACATTTCATTACTTGAGCAAATATGAATGTTATTCTGGTGGAAAAAGGAAGGAAACAACATCTTGGTGGACTACTTAACTATTTCACAACATGGAAGAAAAAAAAGGAAACTATCTGAACAAACAATGGATCAAGCACTAAAGTACATTTGTTTATATCAAATCAGAGACCAGCATCAACTCTTTCTAGAGGTGATGTCTGGGTGACTGAATTTCTAACCATTGACCCCATATTCTAATAATTGTATATGTTAAACACAGTAAGATGCAAAAGTGATTACAGCACATCAATATTTACAGGTAGATATAAGATGGTAATATTACAAGATGGCAAGTTTTACATAATTTGCATTTTGCCACAATAAAAATTGAATATCAAAATGAAGTATGATTAGAGGGATAATGGAGCTCAATTACTTTACACAGAAGAGAGTAATTCTGCTTACTAATACTGATGAAATAAAAATGAGGGTTAAATATTTTTCAGACCTTTATGATGGTGCAGGCCTCCAATATCAGTACTCATGAGGAGGAAGCAGACAAATCAAGGGTTTGTAGTCCTCCTTGGTGTCTTAGTAAGGGTTTCTATTGCTATGAAATGATGCCATGACCATGTCAACACTTATAAAGGAAACATTTACTTGGATGGCTTCCAGGTTCAGAGGTTTAGTACACTATCTCATGGTAGGACAGGGAGGCACTCAGGGAGACATGGTGCTGGAGAAACAGCTGAGAGTTCTACTTCTTGATTCATAAGCAACAGGAAGTAGAGTGTAACACTGCAAAGTATAAGCATAGGAGACCTCAAATCTCACCTCCACAGTAATGCACTTCCTCTGTCAAGGTCACACCTACTCTAACAAAATCACACCTCCTAATAGTGCTATTCCCTTTGAGAACCATTTCTTTCAAACCACCACAGAGGGGCTATGAGCCTTATCTCAAAAAGTTATTTAGTTCATGATACTTGGTGTAGAAAACAAAGTCATGGTATCAGCAACATGAGAAGAAACAATTTAATCTATCTACAATTTATTTTCATATGAAGTATTCAATGACATGAAATATATAAAATAGACATTCTCAAGTGTTTGGAGAATGGATGGATGGATGTGCAGCAAAATGATGTTTTCTGGTTATACAACAGCCGTTGCATGGCTGTGACAGTCTTACATGAACTCACTGTGGCTATTGTTACTGTGTATGAACTTACTGCACCTGTGGCTATCTTACATGAACTGACTATGGCTGTGGCTATCTTATATGAACTCACTATGGTGTGACTATCCTACATCAACTCACTTCAGCCTTTCTTATCTTACATTGTGAGCTCACTGAGGTTACAGCTATCTTACATTTCAGCCCCATGACTGGACTCATTAACATTTGACCATGGGTAGAGGAGAAGACACCGTTGAAGGACTATTGACAGCTAAGGGTTCTTTGAAGAAGGTCTATCAAGTTCTTCAGTGCTAAATTTCCATTAAATATCCCCCCCATTATAATCAAGAAAGATGCTCTAATAAAACATACTGGGACACTCATAAAAAGAGGACATGACAGGAGGAAACTTGTTAAGAAAGGCTCCAGCAGGAGAGGAAGGGGACAAGAGTGAGGAATAGGAGGTAAAAATAGCAACAATTCATTCTGTATGAAATCATCAATCAAAATAATTTAAGAAATGATTACACTATTCTATAAAAGAAATAACTTAAGAAAGTTGTATCTAGAATACAGAAGTGAGGCAAGCTGAGAGTTCTGATTTTCATTCTAAACTGTTCTTTATTATGCTCTTCATTAAATTTTGGATGCTTTAGTTTGACAAATATTTTGAAGTTATAATCTACCAAACAAGGTAGTTCTCAATTTATCAGAACATCTACAATTCATTGTGAAGTTTTTAGAAGCAAGTTAATTGATTTCTTACATGATACTATGACACTGTGGTAGCTTTTTATTCTCAATTTGATTGGATTAAAAAAAGCTTATGCTGTTCTTGAGGCAGGGATGATGGTGAGGGAGTTTCTGGAGAGGATTGATTGTGAGAGAGCGGGAGAGCTGGACTTAATTTGGTACACTTTTTTCAGAGGTCCTGATGTGGCTAAAATGGAAAAACAGAGAATTCTAACTGAATATACGTCTTCCTTTTTCTCTTCTTCCTGGTGTTCCAAGAAATGGACAAGCTCTCTCTGTCCTGGAGTCACTGGGTAATCTTCACGGGTATTTAGATGTCCAAGCTGGAAAAGCACACAAGGCTTTGTGAAGGCAGGACCTAGACTGCCTTTGAAGGTGATATCTTAGCCACACTAATTAACTAGTGCAGTTGTTAGGGCAAGGAAGGCAACTACAAGAAGGCTAATGTAAGGAGTCAACAGCATTAGAATTATATTAAGTATTTTATACGGAATGGGAAAAATTCACAAGGAAGGCAGATAATGGGTAATTGGCTGCTTCATGAATATAAAGCAGCAGTATAGCATTCTTTTTATTGTATAAATATTTCCATTATTTAAATTTACTTCCATCATTTATTTGTAAATTTTTAAAAGAGTGAAAGACTCTTGTGCATTTTACAAATCAAAATGTGCACTTGTATTTCCAGACAAATAATATCCAAATTTGACAAATAAACATGCTGACTCAGAAGAAACAAGATTACTTACCTGTTTTGAAGTGGTGGTACTGGCATCAAGGTTTGACAGATCTCAGCATCTCTTTCTCTGAGGTTTTCCAGATTGACACATTCTGTGTTGAACAAGTGTCACTCTTGTATGGTCTCTTACATGTGATTCAACAAAATCACAGAAGAAGGCTTTTCAAACATAAGGAAGCCTGTGGAGATATAAGAAGGTTACAGATCAGTAAATAGACTGAACCAAAAAAAAAAAATTCCTTGGACCACATAATAATCTAAACATACAGAATAAAGAATATTAAGAGTTGAAAAGGAAAGAGGCCAAGCAACATATAAATGTAGGCCTAACAGAAAAACACCCAACTTCTCAGTGGAGATGCTGACAGCAAGACGTTCAGGACAGCCATTTTGCAGACACTAAGAGACCATGGATGCCAGCCCAGAGAACTATGCCCAGCAAAACTTTAAATCAGCATACTTGTAGAAAACAAGATCTTCCATGACAACACCAAATCTGAACAATTCCTATCCACAAAAGTATAGAAAGTACTAAAAGGAAAATGCAAACATAAAGAATTTAGCTGCACCCACAAAACCACAAACAATAGGTAATCTCATACCAGCAAATTCCAAAGAAGAGAAACACATAAAAACTACCAACAACAACAACCAAAAAAGTAACAGAAATTAGCAATCACCAGTCATTAATATCCCTTAATACCAATGAACTTAATTCACCTATAAAAATACACAAGTTAACAGAATGGATACCAAAAACAGTATTCATTCTTCTGCGGCATACCAAAACGACAACTCAACTTCACAGACAGACATTACCTCAGAGTAAAGGTTTGGGAAAATATTTTCTAATCAAATGTATCTAAGAAACAAGCTGGTATAGCTATTCTAATATATAATAAAATATACATCAAGCCAATGTAAATCAAAAGCGATAAGAAGGATATTTCATTTTCATCACTGGAAAAATCCATCAAGATGAAGTCACAATACTGAACATCTATGCCCCAAATACAAGGGCACCCACATTTGTAAAAGAAGCATTACTAAAGCTTAAATCATGCATCAAGTTCCACACACCAATAGTCAGAGACTTCAATATCCCACTCTCACATATGGACAGGTTTGCCAGACAGAAAATAAAAAGAGAAATAAGAAACTAACTGATGTTATGACTCAAATAGTCTTAACAGACATCTGTAGAACATTCCACCCAAACAAAAGCATATACATTATTCTCAGTACCTCAGGGAACATTCTCTAAAATTGACCACATACCCAGTCACAAAGAAAATATCAATGGATACAAAAAAATGGAATAACCTTTTGTATCTTATAGGATCACTATGACTTAAAGTTAGAACACAACAACAACAACACAAATTACAGAAAGCCAATACACTCATGAAAACTGAATAATGCTCAACTAAATCACCACTGTGTCAAGGAAGAAATAAAGAAAGAAATTAAAGACTTCCTGATATTCAGTGAAAACTTATTCCCAACATACCCAAACCTATGGGATAGTATAAAAATAGTGCTAAAAGGAAAGTTTATAGCACAAATTGCCTACATAAAGAATTTGGAGAAATCTCAAATTTCAACTTAACAGCACATCTGAAAGCTCTAGAACAGAAAGAAGCAAACTCATCCAGAAAAAGTAATTGACAGAAAATATCAAATTGAGTACTGAAATCAATAGAAAAGAAACAAGGAAAGCAATACAAAGGATCAATTAAAAAAGATTTGGTTCTTTGTAGTTGGAGGCTGTTCATTTGTTCTTGGGTGTTCCAAACTAAAATAAATTGGGAGAAGCTGTTAGTTTGTTCCCAACTGCCCAGACCATCAAACAATCACACAGAAACTATATTATTTGTAATATTGTTTGGCCAATAGCTTGAGTGTATTTCTTTCTAGTTCTTATATCCTAAACTAATCCATCTCCATTAATCTGTGCATCACCATGAGGTTGTAGCCTACTGGCAAAGTTTCAACAGACTTCAGTGAAGGCACCCGTCTCATATGGTGGCTACATGGTTTCTCCCTGACTTCGACTTCTTCCTCCCAGCATTCAGTTTAGTTTTCCCTCCTAGCTCTATTTTTCCCTGCCACAGGCCAAAGCAGCTTCTTTATACATTAACCAGGAAGAGCAAAACATATGCAGAAGGACTTCCCACACCTGTTCTTCAAGAAAATAAAAAAGACAGACAAACTGGTTTCCAATCTAAACGAAAGGCAGCAAGAGAATATTCAAATTATGAAAATATGAAACAAAATGAGGGACAAAATAATAGATCCCAAGGAAATCCAGAGAATCAGTAGTTCATACTTCAAAAACCTGTACTCCAAAATTGAAAAGCATAAAAAAATGGACAATTTTCTGGATAGGTACCACATACCAAAATTAAATCAAGACCAGATAGACCACTTAAATAGACCTATCACCCCTAAGGAAATGAAAGAGTCATTCAAAATAGAAAGAGTCATTAAAATCTCCCAGTAACAAATAGTTTCAGTACATAATTCTACCAGTATTTCAAAGAAGAACTAAAACCAATACACCTCAAATTGTTTCAGATAATAGGAACAAAAGGAAAATTACCAAACTCTTTGTATGAGACTATGGTTAACCTGATACCCAAATCACACAAAGATAAAACAAGGAAAGACTAATTATATAATAATCTCTCTCAATAAAATACTGGCAAAATGCATCAAAGAACTATGGAAGCCAATAGAAGTGGGTCCATTCCATCTTTACCAAAGGTCAGATAATTCAAGCCTATTCATGCTCATTCAAAGATATGACAGGAGGTCTGACCTGGAGAATGGCTGCCTACAGGATGCTTGGTCTAAGGTTTGTTTGCTACATATCCTTCCTAAACAACAGAGTACTTAACTCAGGATGTAGTTGCTTGATGCTTCAGGTATTAAAGCAGGTAATTGCTCTGTTTGTCTTTTGTACCATGTTGAAGGAATCTTTTGCTTCCCCCCACCTTTGGATTGGGGTATATAAGCATATGAAAAATAAGTGCGGGCAAATTCAGTATTCACTGACTTGCCCTCACATTTCCATTCTACATTTCTATTTTTTTCTTTCATATCTCTGTTCCTCCTGCCTAATATTTCTAATCCTTATACCTTTACCCTGGAATGTGCAAACCCCTGTGAGGCAGGGCTCTGACAGATGATGCTCAGACATGTGACCAGTGGTTCAAGAGGAAAACGTGATGGACCCAGCACTTGAATATCACACCACACAGGTAAAAAATGAGTGCTCAGATAAAAAATAAATAAACGTATAAAAGTGGGGGAGAAAAGATATCGGAAATAAAAATTGTATATAATGTAGATATATGACAAAGAAACAGTAGACAACTGTCTGGTGTGAGACAGTGGTCTGTATTCTGTCAATCATTTTAAATAAATGCTGATTGGCCAGTAGCCAGGCAGGAAGTATAGGCAGGAAATAGAGGTGGGTCAAGGAAACAGGAGAATTCTGGGAAAGAGGAAGCCCCTTCCTCGGCAGTCCTGACCCAACCACAGAAGAAGCATGATGTGACTGCCCTGATGAATAAGGTACTGAGCCATGTGGCTAACATAGATAAGAATACTGGGCTAATATAAGTTATAAGCGTTAATAAGAAGCCTAAGCTAATGGGCCAATCAGTTTATAACTAATGTTATAAATTAAATTATAATGTTATAAATATTATAATGTTATAAATTATAATCTGTGTGATTTTTTTTTGACTTAAAGATTGCAGGAACCAGGTGGGACAGAAACCCTGACAACAACTGTCTGTACATTACTTGGGTTTATGTTGATATCCAGAGGAGCTAAGGTAGAGCAGAAACCAACACAGAGATTTTTAAAGATTGTAGATATTGTAAATATTCTGCTCCCTCCCCCATGCTGGTGGCTCAACCACCCATGTTCTTGGACTTCTCCAGGATTTGAAAAAGCCAAGGTATGGCCCAGTCTATGCTCATGTTTGGACCAAGCTGCAGATGTTGTGGACTTGGAGCCACATGTGGTGCAGCTGCTGAGTAGGTAGAGGAATAAAGGGAGCATGGGTGCAAGGCCCATCAATAGCTGTTAGCCAGAGCTGCTGAAATACTGGCCGCCCTGCTCCCTTGGACATCACCCTTCCTGCTGACTTGTCAGAGTCTGACCATTGCTGCACCACAGAGCTGGAAACACAGGGGAAAGAAAAGTTTGAAGGTCCTTGCCTCCCACAGACAGAATCCAGAAGCAGGTCAGCAGGGAATGGCCAGAGACTCTAGGATACATGTGCCCAACAAGTCTGAATAGTTAAATCAATAGCTTTTAGCAGAGGAGAGGATGCAGGAATTCTATTCATTTTGTGATTGAAGGGGAATCAGAAAAAATGGAAATTGAAATAGGATTTGGAAAAGGAAAATAAGGGCTCTACCCACCTGAACTCGAGGCCAGTCAAGCCTGTGAAAGCTGTGGTCCCAGATCCCCTGCAATGACAGGTACCTGGGAGCATGTGCTGAATCTAAGTTTGCCAGCTGCTGCTACTGCTGGCCTCCAGCAGGACCACTGAGGAACAGAGAGTGGACTAAGGATAGGTCTGAGTCCTATCCAGATCAAGCAGGCCTCCTAGTTCCAGTCCTGCAAGATGTCCAATCAGTGGAAAGCACAGCTATAGTCCCCAACTAGGAGTCTGTGAAATTGCAAATTGATGCCTGTCTGTTAGTGAGAGCTCTTGGAGCTTGGAATACAAACATAGCTTACAGACTTTAAATGACTTTCAGAATTTCATTTGGTGCTTGAGCCCCTCAGTAAGACATCTTACAGACACTGTTAGACAGGCACTGAAGCAGGTGGAATATGAAATACAGAAAGAGCAGATACATTATATTAATTATGATCACCCTTGGTAAGCATGTGTACTACCTACAAAACTTACTTCTTCAGCAGTACTACTTTTGGGCATATACCTAAAGGATGCTCAGTCCTACCACAAGAACCCTTGCTCAAATACATCATAGCACCACTATTCATTAAAGTCAGAACCTGGAAATAATCTAGATGACCCTCAACCAAAAATCGATAAAGAATATGTGGTACATTTGTACAATGGAGCATTACTCAGTGGTTAAAAAACAGTGATACCATGGAATTTGCAGGCAAATGGATGGAACTAGAAAAAAAAAATTCATCCTGAGTGAGTTAATTCAGACCCAGAAAGACAAACATGGTGTGTACTCAGTCATAAGTGCATGTTGCATGTAAAGCAAAGGATAACCAGGCTACCAACCAGAGTGCTAGAAAAGCTAGGTAACAAGGAAGACCCTAAAAGAGATATGCATGGATGGCCCTAGGAAGGGGAATTAGATAAGTACCTCGGTAAACTGATAGGGGAGATGGGAGGGTATGTGGGTTGAGAACTTTAGGGAATTGTAACATGAGGTCCTGCTTGCTGGGGTTTATTTCCCGCCCAGTATCCCACAGCTGGCAACTCCCAAAGAAAATCACAGAGTCTACATTAGGTTATAAACTGATTGGCCCATTAGCTCAGCCTTCTTATTAGCTCTTGTAGCTTATATTAACCCATTGTTCTCATCTGTGTTAGCCACACGGCTCAGTACCTTTTTCAGTGGGGCAGGTCACATCCTGCTTCTTCGGTGGTCTGGGCAGGACTGCGGAATAACTTCATTCTTCCCAGAATACGCCAGTTCTCATTGCCTCACCTCTACTTCCTGTCTGGTTTTCCCACCTATATTTCCTGCCTGGCTAATGGCCAATCAGTGTTTATTTAAATCATGATTGACAGAATACAGACAATTCTCCCACATCAGGGAATGAGTTGGTTGAGTTGATAAAGGGATAGAGAGGGAGAACAATGAAAGAGACATCTTGATAGAGGGAGCCATTATGGAGTTAAAGTGAAACCTGGCACTCAAGAAATTGCCAGTAATCCACAAGAATGACCCCCCAGCTAAGATCCTAAGCAGTAGTGAATGAGCCTTCTCCTGTAGTCAGATTGGTGACTATCCTTATTTCCATTTTAGAACCAAATAACTAATGGAAGCAGATGCAGAGATCCATAGTTACACACTGGACTGAGCTCTTGGAGTTCAGTTGAAGATAGGGAGGAAAGATTATATGAACAAATGGAGGGGGCTTCATGATCATGGTGGGAAAACCCACATAGGCACCTGACCTGAGATAGTGAGAGCTCATGGACTCTGAACTGACAGTTGGAAAGCCTGTATGGGACCAAACTAGACCTTCTGAATGTGGGTGACAGTCATGTGGCTTGGTCTGTTTGTGAGGCCTCTGGCAGTGGGATTTATACTTAATGAATGAATTGGCTTTTTGGAACCCATTCACTATGGTGTAATACCTTGCTCAGCCTTGATGCAGGGGGGAAGGATTTGGTTTTGCTTCAACTTGATATGCCAAGCTTTGTTGAATTGCCATGGGAGGCCTTACTCTTTCTGAGGAGTAGATGGGGGGTTGGAGGGACTTGGGGAAAGCAGGAGGAGGGAAGAGTGGGGGAAATGTGATTCCTATGTAAAATGAGTAAAAATTTTAAAATAAAAAAATAGCTAAAACACAGACTGGACTCAGAATGTATTTGTGTGTGAATACATTTGCCATTAGAAAACTTTGTTGTGTCAAGGAGAAGCATTGTATATCAAAGTAGATCTCTGGTTGACTTTCTGGTCAAGGAGCAAGAAAATTTGGCATGCTGGAATTTCCCAGTGGGACAGCACCATTGGTATGTTTCTGGAAAGGAAAGTTGGACTGTTTCTGAAATTTTTTTCATTTTCATTGCTTTTTATGGACAGGAAACCTGCACAGCCATGGTGGGTGAGTCCTTTCTTTGTTTATGATTATGTTGAGGGATTTACAATGGATTTCTCAGAGAAGAAATAATGGTATGAAGAGACTTAGTAGGAACAGAGTTGTTCTCGTCTGGAAGTGGAGGGTCTTTGGCAGCATAGGTTGTGGCAGGGGCATCAAGTGCTCAAAATCCCCAACTTATTATTTTACAATTGCTGGAAAGAAAGGGAAATGTAATGATCCAGAATACCATTTCAAGATTTTTTTGTGGTTTAAGGCTTCCCTTTTGTTTCAATGATGTGAGGCTCTCCCCAACTCTATGGGTGTTCCATTGTGACAGTGAGAAATTAAACAACAGCTTGCATGGTCTCCATCATTCTGCTCAGTGTTTAGACTGCTCTCAGCAGCATGCAAGCCAGTTAGATTAATTTCTCCATCTCCATATAGAGAAGTATACAGCCATGGGAATACAAATAGAATGAGTGACAATAGAGCTATAATAAACTCAGTTTAATATATCATAAATGGAATATAATGTCATTTGAAGTTATTAAGAAACATGAGCAAAAGTGGAAGGATCATGAATGATATACAGAAATGTCAGATATCAGATAGTTATTATTAAATTGCTTAATGGATTTGTTACTCTTCTCTCAACCTGTTTCCTCTTTTATGAACTTGAAGAGTGTTGGACAAGAAAAATACTTGCATGGTTCTTAGACAATTAAAGTGTTGGATAAGAGAGATTTTTGTGTGCTTCCTAGACAAATCATTCAGTCATCTCAAAAAATAAAAGAAATAATTAAAACACACACACATATATACACATGGGTCTCCTCCTCATGTATTAAGCAGAGTTTCTAAGAATTCCATTCAGGGAGTATTTTTATTTAGCTATGTGCATATGTAATAGTCACCTTCACATCTCAGATTTTCTGTTTTTGCAGGACAGCATTGTCAACTACTGAAGAGCAGAAGCCAGGTGTTTATGTGCTCCATTATACTTAGCACAAATTGGCAAGTGGTGTTTGGTCTGAATGTCCACAGATCCTACCCCAGCAAGTGATATAGAAAATGTATAACTTAAATTTTTTGACATTTTCCTCTGTATTATTTTTGTTGTATGAAAGCTTTCTTTAATACAGTCAAGTATCTTTTATTTAGAAAAATAAATTCTATTACAGAGAAATTCTAGTTACAGATTTTGGTTAAATCCTTAGTTATATAATAATGATGGATGAGAAAACTTCTTTCTTCGTAGAAGCTGTGCTCCATTTTTACCTTTGGAAGAAGCTTGAATCTCATGAAGAAATGTGAAACTTGGAAAGAGATTGAACCTCTGTGTTTCAGAGAGCAATGTGGTAGCTTACTTACCAGTTTTGTGAGAGGGCCTAGAAATTTAGTTACATCCTTTCAAAATCTGCTGTTCATGTTGTTTAATAATTTTATTCTGGTGACATTGATGAATGTCAGAAAATATCTACATCATCTAGTCCAGCAGGTAACTGCCCCATGCCCCCAGGGCACCATATAAACCATTTGTTCTCAATTTTTACACCCCAGTAAAGACCCAGGGAACTGTGGCCTTACAGGTTTCCATTCTTAGAAATGACAGCAATAGATAACTGCCAAGGGATGGAGAGTAACTTGACACTAGGGACATGGCCAATAGTTTTTCACACCCAGTGAATGGCCCTACACCCATGAGCAAATCACAAGTTTTACTTGAACTCAGGGGTTAATAATAACACAATATAAAAAGCAAAAACAGGACATGACACTGGAGAGGTAAGAAATGGGAAAATAAACAGTAGGGAAAAGGAGATTAAACCTGAGAATTGAGAGGAGGAAAGGCCAAATCCACGAGTGTCTAACTTAATCAAGCTGGATTTTGCGGTGTGATGTGAGAGGTGATATATGCTTTGAATAAGTTTTATTGCCATTGTTTAATAAATGAGCTGCTTTTGGCCAAAGGCTTAACAGACTATATGTATATAGATATAGATAGATAGATAGATAGATAGATAGATAGATGATAGATAGATAGATAGATAGATGATAGATAGATAGATAGATAGATAGATAGATAGATAGATAGATAGATAGACAGACAGATAGATAGAGAAGCCATGTAGCCACCCACAGGAGACAGACACAGGAAGCTTGCTGGTAAACCACAGCCACATGGCGATGCACAGTTTCATGGAGATGGGTTAGTTTAGAATATAAGAGCTGCTAAAATTTGCTTAAGCTATTGGTCAAACAGTATTACAAATAATATAGTTTCTGTGTGATTATTTCAGGAGTCTGTGTGGCTGGGAAACAAACATGTATTCTCTGTCAACATAATGGCATGCCAATGTGGACTGGCTACATCCACATAAAAAGAGACCTTGAAAAGGAATTCTAGACACACAATAAAACAGTGTATAGCACATCTTTTTGATAGCAACATCTTCTCAGGTGGTCTCTGCTTGCTTTTAGGCATGATTCTTTTAAGAGAAGGCTTCCTGACTCAGTGGTAGCAGCAAAAACTATGCAGCTCCTTTAAGAAGGCTTCCTGGTTTGTACTAGTTGCATGAAAAACTCTGACTCTTTCAGGAGGACCAGCTATGGAGCATTTAAATGGGGTTTTTGGGAAGAGTGCTACAACTTGCTTAATGGCAATGTATACCTGCTGTGGGCCTGAAAATGAGACTGTGGGAATGGTTTGGAGAGATGGTGAATGGACGTCTACCTTATTGGACTGGGTGGAGCAAGCAGGCAGGATGGAATTGGACCCATCCACTTCCTCTTAGCATTTAGAAAAAAAAGTGCTCCTCATCAGAAAATAATTTCAGATATTCAAAAAAGACAGGTATATGCAGAAATAGAACTCTAAATGGGTCACAGTATTGGATAAATGTACATAGGCTTGGAAGAAAGAACAAAAAGAATTGTCTGCATTCTGTCAATCATGATTTAAACAAATGCTGATTGGCCATTAGTGTTGATTGGCAGGAAGTATAGGAGGGGAAACCAGACAGGAAGTAGAGGTGGGGCAATGAGAACAGGAGTATTCTGGGAAGAAGGAAGTTCTTTTGTAGTTCTGCCCAGACCACCGAAGAAGCAGGATGTGACCTGCCCCACTAAAAAAGGTACTGAGCCATGTGGCTAACATAGATAAGAATAATGGGTTAATATAAGTCATAAGAGCTAATACAAAGTCTGAGCTAATGGGCCAATCAGTTTATAATCTTCTGGAGAACTCTGTGTGATTTTCTTTGGGGCTAAATGGCTGCTGGAACTGAGAAAGTAAGAAACCCTGACAAGCAGCCCCTTATGCTACAAATGGCCACCCAACATGTGGATAACTGCATCCACACAAAGCCTGGTAGTAGCAATTTCTTGAGTCTGCTCTGCTTGCTAGAGGCAAGCAAGCACTCTCATCTAAGAGAGGCTTCCTGACTCAACTTTAGCTGTAAAACCTTGCAGCTCTTTTAAGAGGTCCTGCCAAGAAACACTTAAATAGTGTTGATAAAAAGCTGACCACATGCTTTTTGGTTTTCAGCCATAGCAGGCAAAAAAGCTGTGCCATTTTAAAATGCTGTCTTTCTGGGCTGTCCTGCCAGGGCAAACTCCGACTCTTTCAGGCAGGCAGTCTGACTAAGGAGCATATGAATGTGATTTGTGAGCAGAATGCTGAAACTTGCTTGCTGGCAGGAACCTTGAAATGCCATAGAGTTGTGGTAATAAATATGGCTGTAGCCAGTACCTCTGCCAGGAGGCTAGGATTTCAGAAAGCTAAGGAATGGGCAGAATCTAGCCATCAAAGCCACAGCTTTAATCTCCACATTCCTTAGCAAATTAAAGGCCCACTTGGTCAAAAAAAAAAAAAGAAGAGAAATATACAGTAAAGAGAGATTCAAAGATGAAAAAATCCTCTAAATGTTTTACAGTGTGTTAAAAATATATGCAGGCTAAAGGTTAAAGTCCGTAAAATAAAAAAGAAAGAAAGACAGTAGTTGGGTATGGTGGTACACACCTTTAATCCCAATGCTTGGGAGTCAGAGGCAGAGAGACCTCTGTGGGTTCAAGGTGTGGTGGCACACACATTTAATCCCAAATATTGGGAAGAAGAGGCAGCCAGACCTCTGTGAGTTCAAGGTGTGGTAGCGCACACCTTTAATCCCAGCACTGGGGAGGCAGAGACAGGCAGATCTCTGTGAGTTCAAGGATAGCCTGGTTTACAGAGTGAGTTCCAGGACAAGGATACACAGAGAACCTGTCTCAAAAAGCCAAAAGTTAAAAGTAAAACTGAAGAAATAGAGGATAAAATAAAGCCATGTAAAGATGAAAAATACAAAGAGAATCTTGATACTGTATGTTATTGTGCTCTCTTTGAATTGTTTGAATGCTGATGAAGCAGCAAGAGCTGCTAAAAGATATTTGTTTATAAATGCTGCTGAATTAATCCAAGATAGGTATTTTGAAAATACCTTGACTTCAAAATTGAAGTCAAAAGGTATGTTACTTTGGAGAAGAGATTTTGCTTTTGTTTCCACAGGAAATGAGAGGCTGTGGATTCATTCTGACTTAAGAAAACTCAGGTTTGATTATGGAAGACCACCTGAGAAATCTCTAGTAGGAACAGATGGCCCAGATGTCTGAGTTCTACATCCAGAACAGATTCAAGATGCTGCCTGAGATGATCAAGCCTCACAGGATACTCCAGTCAGGCCTTGATCCTAATTCTAAATTTTCTTTAGGTCCCCATAAGATTATCAGCACCCCCAATCAGTTGGAAGTAGCCTGGAATACTATGCCCACATTCCAAAAAATGGACTATGGATATTTTTCTTTGTGTAAAAATAAAAAGAGGGGGAAGTAGTGTGGGAGAATTGTCTGTATTCTGTCAATCATGATTTAAATAAATGCTGATTGGCTATTAGCCAGTCAGGAAGTATAGGTGGGAAAACCAAACAGGAAGTAGAGGTGGTTTATTGAGAACAGGAATATTCTGGGAAGAAGGAAGTTCTTTCATAGTCCTGCCCAGACCACCAAAGAAACAGGATGTGACCTGCCCCACTGAAAAAGTAACTGAACCATGTGGCTAACATAGATAAGAATAATGGGTTAATATAAGCTACAAGAGCTAATAAGAAGGCTGAGCTAATGGGCCAATCAGTTTATCATTAATATATACTCTCTGTGTGATTTTCTTTGGGGCTTACTGGCTGTGGTAACTGGGCAGAACAGAAACCCTGACAAGCAGGCCCTTCGTGTTGCACACTTCCTCTTAGCATTTAGAAAAGAAAGCACTCCTCATCAGAAAATAATTACAGATATTCAAAAAAGACAGATATATGTAGAAATAGAACTATAAATGGGTCACAGTATTGGATAAATGTATATAGGCTTGGAAGAAAGAACAAAAAAATAGACAGTTATAAAAAGAATTAAATGGTATTAAAAGTAAAAAAAAAGTCTTTAATTAAACAGAATACAGAATTCATAAATTAATAGAGTAAAAACAAATAAACCACATAAAAATGGAGTATATACACAGAGAGTCTGGATTATGTATATTATTGTGTTTTCTTTGACTATTTTGACTGTGAAGAAGCTAAGTACAGAGAGACATTTCATAATATGAGCTGCTTAGCTAAACCAACATATATACTTTAAAGGTATCATGACTTCAAAATTTGGGTCTAAGTATATGTTACTTTGGAAAGGGGATTCTACTTTTGTTTCCACAGAAGATGAGAACCTGTTGGACTCCTTCCAGACTAATGTGGTTTGATGGACCAAGACCACTCGAGATGTTGCCATGAATTCCCCCCAAAATATTTTGCCCAATAAAAAGCAGGAAGCAGTTTAGAGAAAACTACACCCAAATTCCCAAATATTGTTCATAAGTGTTTATTTACAAATATTTAAAGGGGGATATGCTATAGAGATGAAAACTTTGCATTTGTATGCATCTTGGTCTATTAATACAAATTTAAGATCAATTTTGTTATACATATATATTCATACATATATATATATGTATATATTTCTGCTCTTGGTTTAGGTATTATGTTTGTGCAGCTCATTTAAAAATGTAATGTATACTTAAGAAATACAGGTTAACAGATAATCATCTATAGTAGTCAAGCTTCTAGTCTTGTTAGTTGAGTTTTCTAGATATACAGAGAGACATTTCAGATGGATAGTTATTCTTGAAACCTTTCAAAGACTTACAGAATATGGCATTTAAAATATTTTAATAACTTAGTACTTTTCATGACAATGAGACACATCTGCTCCTGGAAGCACCAATCTACTTCAAGAGGAACATGAGCATCAAAGTGGCTCCTTATGGGGTTTGTTAGCCATTTGGGCAAGAAACTGCTCTTGCCTGGACTGCTTGATGGTATATTGTATGAACTAGACATGAAGGACCCGTAGAGAAATGACTGCTGAAATTGCTTAAAGATGGTGTGAAATTGAAGACATACAGTCATTAGCAATGAAGTGCTTTTTCCTTTTTCTTCTTCCAGACAGGGTGCTAGATTCTGAGAATACAAAGATAAAAGACGTCTTTCTGCTTTTAAGTTTACAAGCAATAACATAAAAACATGGAAGAATTCATGAAATTTTTATGGGAAAAGGAATTAATTGTTGTCCACATGTTCTGGATGAGTGGGTGCATATTTTGTAACACCTAGAACTTTAAAGAACACCTTAGACTAATATAGGCTTCCTGTCACCAGAATGGCCTGAAGGGTAATACAAGTTAAAAAATGTTAGTATCAACTGAAAATGAAAGTAAACTTCCTTACAAAGTTTAGATCACTAAGTTCATGTAATTCTAATATGTTGAATCTGAAAGACTAGCCAAAGTTGTAAATAGTAGAAAAACACAAAATTGACAGGGTCAGTGATAAACAGAAAGAAAAAGGAGGAAAAAAAATCAAGACTTTTGCTTCAGTCATTTTTATACATGAAATGTTGTCTTCTTTCCATTACAGCTTTTGAGAAACAGTAGTTGAGCACTCCAGATCAATGACCATGTGACCAGCACATGTGTATGATGGTGGGTCAGTTTCAGTTCTTTGATTCTGCTTTCTCTTTTAGCTCCTCCGGGAATCCAGAGCACAGAAGCCTACAACGCGCTGAAACTTTGTCCTCGTGATATTTTGCCTTTTCTGTCGCCACCATACAGAACTGATCACGAGGACAAAGTGGTCCTTGGTCAAATCACTCTGTGTCTGTTGAGTGCAGATATATCCAGTGACAAAAAAAGGAAGGTTGAACACACTTGGCTCTCATCATCTGCAACCAAAAGTTTGACTACCTTTTGAATTGAGATGATGCTGAGGTTGATATTTTGAACATGCAAGAGCTTTAAAACCTTGGATACTCATTGGTGCGAAAGGAAAACCTAACAGCTCAGGTAATGGTCCCAAAGAACAGGGCAATCTTCCCTCAGCTATTTTCCACTTCTCCTTCATAGCAACAAGAACAAATATGTCAGAGTACAGGAATTACATCTGTTCTAGGCTAGGATCTCTTGGGTTTCTACTGTCTACAAAGCACAGTCTCAGAGAATGCTTATACAACATTATTACAACAAGACAGATCTTTCTTAAGTGCCAGTGACAGTGTCTCTATTACCTGCTGGTCTGAGGGAGGGAAGAGTAAACACATGAGACTTTAACAATGTCAGAGCAAAATGTTTAATTATTGAGAGTTATACAAACTCTTGTGGTCTCAGTTCTGTCTAAAGCAACTTGGGTGAATTTGGTTAAAAATGTAAAACATGATTTTTTTTTATATCAGGAAATTTAATATTTTCAGTTTTTATCAGCATAAGCTTTTCTGTCTGCCTCTTCTTTTAATGAGAATTTCCAAAAACATAATTGTTTTATTTTATTTTAAAAAATGAACTTTTTTTTATTTTACATGCCAATCATAGTTCCTACTCCCTCCCCTCCTTCCATTCTTTCCACTTTCTCCCGAAACTGACCATCATCCACTCCTCAGAGACGGTAAGGCACATTGCTTTGAGGAAAGTCCAAGGCCCTTCCTACTATATCTAGGCTAAACAAGTTATCCATCCAAAGAGAATGGGTTTGAAAAAGGCAGTATAAGCAGTAGGGATAAATCCTGGAGCCATTGCCAGTGACTCTGCAGTCTGCCTCAGCCTTACAACTATCAACCAGATTCAGAGGGTCTAGTTTGGTCCTGTGCTGGTTCTTTCCATGTCTGACTGAAGTAATAGAGCTGGTTTTGATAATATTCCATCTCTCAGAGGTTTTAGAATTCAAGATTCTCTTTTAAACTATAAGACTATAAACTATGTGAAACAGGAAAAACTCACTAATTTTCAAAGTTGGTGAAAATTAAGTGAACAACGCTCTTACTCTCAGGGCCATGGATTTGAGGCCCATGTTGGGTATCAGTTGTAGCACAAATAATAAAACTCCAGAGAGAGATACTGGGGTTCAACCTGAAGATTAGAAAAGCAAAGCAGCCAGTCCCTGGCTATTATCTCTACCTCCTACTGAACAGGTGAACCTTCATCCACAAATATTCAGAATGACACTGAGTTGAGACCAGTCTTCTCCCATCTTATATTCCTTCCTAGTGCTTGGATTAAAGGCATGTACTCTCCAGACTCTATGGCTAACTAATGTGATTACTGAGGTGAAAGGTGTGTGCCACCACTACCTGGTCTGTAAGACTGACTAGTGTGACTGCTTGACTCTCTGATCTTCAGGCAAGCTTTACTTATTAAAATACCAATGAAATATTACTAAATATATACATGTTATTTTTCGTACAAATATACGCTACAAAAATCACCCATTTCTAGAAGTTATTTATTTTCTGTGAACTTCCTCTGTTATTCTAAAATAAACACTACATGGAATACATTGAGAGTGACTCTAGATTCTTTTCAGAAATAGAGACAAAGCTAATGGAGTTTGCTGACTGTCCAAGCACCAGTCCTTTGACAGCACATTCCTAGTGTTTATGTCCCAAGGCATCTTGGAAGGAATCTATGGGGTGAAACACAGAAACAAAAAGCCAGACGTCCTTCATGATGACACCATCTTCACAATTTTCTACAAGTCTTAACTGCAGCAGTCTGAGCAACAAGCCCAAAATCCTCATCACACAGACAAGGGGCAGTTAGTCTATTTCAGGCTCCAGGGTGTGGTTCTGAACTTTCTTTTATGAGTCTGGTGTGGACAGGTCATGCTCTAGAAGATAAATGAAGGGAACATTTTAATATTAATGGTGTGTTCAGTACAAAAGAAACTACCTTATATCCTATGCTTTAAAGGAGCAACAAGTAGCATAAGAATAACAAGAAATGTCCCAGTCATTTGTCAACGTTGTTGTTCTAGACATGATGAGTTATTTTTCTTGGTCAGTGGGAGTTTTTCTAGTAGTAATATATTCTGGGGGCTGGGGAGATGACTCAGTGAGTAAGAAAGAAGAAGATGAAGAGTGATAGAGGTAAAGAATTGACATCTTCTTTTGGGACTCTGGGTGTTCACATTGACATGGATAACTTGCACTCATATATGTACATGTACCACACACATATACAACATGTGCACATGAATATTCACATTTTCAATAAAATCATCCAATGTACCAGATAAGAAGATAATGACAGCAGATATACTTAAGTCTGTGGAATGTGTGTACACATGAGTGTGCAACTTTCATTTAAGAAGTGCATTCTCTGCTAGGACATAATGGAGTTGCTTGGGTATCCATAAGCAAAAGGATAACCACTGCTGATGCAGAGGAAACAGGAAAAACTCACTAATTTTCAAAGTTGGTAAAAATTAAGTGAACAATACTCTTACTCTCAGGGCCAAGGATTTGAGGCCCATGTTGGGTATCAGTTGTAGCACAAATAATAAAACTCCAGAGACTGGAATAACAGTATAAAAAAAGGACCACATGGAGAAGAATTTCATGCTTGCAAATCTTCTATCCCACGTAAGTGACTTCAGATGTTCTGAATGTGTTAGTAGTATTTTTATACAGCATGCTTGGCTGAGCTAATATACTTTCAGTGGGATTTCTGTGTCTAATTATTGGGATGTTTGCAGTGGTGGAGAGATTTAAAGTATTTGGATTTCCATAATTAGATTTGTTTAGAAACTTTCAATGTAAACAGTCTGTTTAGGGAATCCAAAATTCAGATACTTTCAATATAAAAAGTGAATGATATTTCACTTTGATTTGTTTTAAAATATATCAGTGACACATTAAGCCACAATATTCTCTGATTTCCCCAACCCAAATGAATAAAAACTGCTAGGCTCACAGCACATGCTATGGTAAGTCTGATTCTATTATTTTAATCTAATTTATGGAAATTCATTAACTATAAAATGTTTGCCTCCACATTAACATAGCCAGCAACTGACCAATGAGCCTACGATAGGGAAACTCTAATAAAGGTAACATACAGACCAGAAGCAGAACATTCCTAGAAGCTGACAGTCAGTATAGCCAAACATTTTTTTTTTAAAATAGTCATCTACAACAGGATTTAGGGAGCAAGGCATCTTGAGACAACATGTTTGCACAAGTCATGGTTCCTTGAATTAATATTACATGATTATAAGGTCTAATATGTGTAGTAATCATTTGGCAATGTTGATATGCAGATGTTTGCAGTGAACCCAGATGTGTGACCTTCCTAATAAACTATGGTGATGTATCTGTTCCCGATACATAGCCATATGTGAACTGACAGAGTTTAGAGGACTCTACAAGTGTAGATCAGAAAATAAAGGCTACACAAACAGTGGCCAACCCCAGCTAGATAAGGCACACTTTTATTTGTTTTTTGTACTACAATTTTAATGACATTTTATTAAAAAGAAAAATTCTATACTTTTGACCAACAAAATAAACTAAAAACTACATATGACCTAAAATAACACTAAAAGATTATTTAGCAGGGAAAATAAAGTCTAGTAGACAAAGTTATTTCATTAAGATTGTATATTCAAAATTTTGTGCTCGAATTGGGCTAGAGAAAAGCACATGTTCCATGACAAAAGCACATGTAGACACAGACTTTGAGCTAAGGCAAGCTTGCGAGAGAGATGTTAACTGGGGAGGGAGAACATGTGAACACTGTAAATAGAAACAATGATAGTCCCTTTCATTGGGTGCTATACAGGAAGATTTGGCTCACAGGAAAAAGAGGTTATCCACCTCCAGGGAAAGAGAGTGGGTATTTTACATGGTATAAATAGTCTATGGAGGACCTGAGATTTAGACAAATTTGGCAGAAAGGACAAGATTTCATAAACACAGAATCAAGAGACAGGCTGGAGATGGAGGCAAAGGTCAGATAAGAGATCTTAGATGATCTTTCATGGAAATAATTTTGGTGAGGTTTAAACAATGAAATGATGCAGCTCTAACTCTGAAATGAATGAAAAGTAGTACAGTGAGAATGGATACTGCGAGAAAGTTCAGACTGCTATTACAGAAATAATGACAATGAGCTGAGGAAGTCATTGGCTCCAGGAAAGAGTAGTGCAATCAATATGACTCATTGTCTTCGTTGAAAAGGACAGAGAAAATTTTGCCTTCACAGTGCCTACTTATAATTGTTCCTAATTTTCTGAGAAATCACCATACTGATATGCAAAGTGGCTGTTCCAGTTGGCACTCCCACCAGCAATGCAGGTGTGTTCCTTTACCCCACATCCTCTCCAGCATAAGTTGTCATCAGTGTCAAACATTCTTTCTAAAGTATTTATATTTGAATCAAATAGCAAAATATCATTCATGTAAGGGTCAATTATTGATTTAGGAAACTGCTTACATATTATTTCCAATGGCTGATTTACAAAATATTGGCACAGGGTAGGGCTATTGAACATTTCCTGTTGGAGGATCCTCCATTGACATCTCCTAGTAGGCTGAGAATGATTATAAGTAGGCAATGTGAAAGCAAAAATTTCTCTGTCCTTTTCTTATAAAGGTATACTGAAGTAAAAATCTTTTAAATCAATAACTATTAGAAGCCATCTTTTAGGTAATAGGGAAGGCAATGGAATTCCAGATTGTAGAGGGCCCATTGGTTGAATTACCTTATTGATAGCTCTTAGATCTCTCACCATTCCCCATTTTCCAGATTTCTTTTGAAAACAAATACAGGATTATTCCAAGGGCTGGTTGATTCTTTAATATGGTGTGCATCTAGTTGCACTTGGTACTGGCTATTCTAAAACCTGTAGTTTCTCTTCTGTTAAAAGCCATTGTTTAATCCATACTGGTTCCTTAGTCAACTATTTTAAAGGTAGAACCATTGGTACCTCTGAAGTTTTGCTAATTATTTTGTGTTTTTGTAGTCTGAAAGGCTGATGATTGTTTTTTTATAGTACTGTATAATATCCTTCCAGAAACATTAGTTAGTTTATGTTCCACTTCTGAGACTGCAGGAATGTTAATCTAGGTTTTCCATTTTTACAGCAGGTCATGACTACATAGATTCACTGCTATAGAAGCCACATATGGCCTCAGCCTTTCTGTCCTTCTGACCTTATGCATTTAGCTCATCTCATGCTTTGTTTTACTTGAGTTAGAATTCCAATTCCTAGAAACTGAACATCTGCCTCCAGAAGAGGCCAATATGCATGCCAAGATTCTGGTGTAATAATAATCACATCTACACCCAATGTCTAGTAATCCTTCAATTACAATGTTATTTATTTGTATTCTCAGCTTTGATCTTTGATCATTTATAGAAGTCTGTCAAAATATGCATTTCCTATTTTCTGTTGGATTTTTTGATTTATCCTCCATGTTTATTCTATCAATAAGAACAGTATTTTTTTTTCTTTACAACAAACACTGGATTTTTTAATTATCCTGGGGAGATATGCCCTTTACATTGACTTGGAATGACTGGACCATGTTTGACCTGGAGGCCTGTGAAAGGCCCCTCAAGGAGTTTCCCAATGTTAATGGGTGGCCTTCTTGGTCTCTTGTAGATCTACTTTCACTGAAGATCATTTCATGATCTACTTTCACTGGTCTGATATCAGCTTTTACCATATCTTCTACATAATCCAGAATATTAAGACCTTCTAATTTGCCATTCCAAGAAAAGATATTATTTCTAGTAATACCTTGTCTGCAATCTTTTCTCAGATATTCTATTCTACCACAATGAAAACATTTGACATTTTGTTTCTCATACCCAAACCTCAACTTTATAGTCAAATGCTGCAACATGTACTGTATGCAGGATCCATTCATCCATTGGTGCTGATCTGACCTTTAAAGACCCAAGTATATTATTGTATTCTAAGTTGGCATTTACAAAAAGCCAGAGATTCAATAAGTACTTGTTTAGCTTCTTGGTCTGTTGCCCCTATTTGTATAGCTTTAGTTAATCTTTGTAAAAAGTCACCAAAGTCTTCTCTTGGTCCTTATTTAACTTTAATATATGATTCATTTATTCATCATGGTTCTTGAATCCTGTCCCAAGCATTTAAAGCTGCGGTATGGCTTAGGGACAAGATGCGTTCTTTATAAATAGCTTGACTCTGTGGATCAGCATAATGACCCCAGCCAAGAATTTGATATTGGGAAGCCTCAAATCCTTTGACCCTTCCTTGCTATTCTAATCCTTTATCCTTCTCTCTCAAATAACATTTCCACCATAACTGTAGCCCATCTTTAAGGACTGTTGAAACTAATTGAAGCCAATCATGTGAAGTAGGCTTACTGCTTGAAGCCCATGACTATACCATCTCCTTAAAAATGATGAATGCATGCCGTAAGATACTACTGATTGCTTAATTTCTTTTAGCTTTTTTATACCTATAGGTTTCCATTTACATCCTTTGTACCCATTTGGGTATTGAGTAATTGTGGCTTTTCAGGGGTAAAATTGGGAAAAGTAGCTAAATGTCTTGGTAAGCAATCTCTGACTTGAAGAGGTACTAGTGAAGCTAAGTACTTGGCTTGTACTTCCTCTCCTTGTGTATCAGTTCTGATACTTTCCTCAATCAATTCAAGTTTTTAATCATTTTCTTTCACTGTCTTTTGTAAAGCCTGACTCTCTTGACCTGTGAATATTGCTAATGAGTTCACTGAATTAAATAATTTCTGGTCCTCTTTCCACATGTGTGATTCTGAGATATTAAATTCTTCCATTAATGATAACTTCAGATCCTTGAGTATTATTTGGATGTTATGCAGATTGCCTTCCTAGAGAGAAACTCTTATCTGCTAACTTTTCATAATTTTTTTAACAGATTTTGATTATCAATTACAATACTATGAATCCTTTCAGATAATTTCCCAGTACCATTTTATAAGGTTTCATAACCCATTGACATGGATTGAATTTTGTCTGTCAAATTAAAGCTATCCTTTTCAATGGTATTAATCTTTTCAGCTAACTTTTCATTTACAATGATATAAATGCATTCAGCTAGCTTTTAATTATTACTCTGTAAAGACTGTATCATTTCTAAAAGTGTCTCATACTTGACTCTGTTATCAAACCACTTCTTTAAGGATATAATATGAATTGATCATATGTTTTATTTCTTTCAGTTTATTTATATGAGGATTGTGGATGGTAGGGAGTGTGGAATTTCCAGCAGATGTTGAGAGCCTCTGACATGAGCTCCATGACCCTGGGAGTGAAGGCTGGCCCATTGTCCATCTGGATGGTTCGTGGGACACCAAACCCAGGAATGATGTGGTCCAGGAGTACCTGAGCCACCACATCTGCTGTTTCCCTGAAGACCAAAAATGCTTCTATCCATCCTGTAAAAGCGTCCACAATTGTTAAAAGATAATGGAGTTTTTTATGAGTAGGCATATGAGTGAAATCAACTTGTCAATCTTTGCCCGGTTGGTGTCCGTGAAGCTGGTATAGAGAGTGACGTATGTGGAGAGCCCCTTGTGGGTTGGCCTGGGCACATCTCTGGCAGGAGGAGTGAACCTGTAAAAAAGAATCTTGGAGATGGGTGGAGTCAAAAGGGGCTACAAGAAGCAGAACAAAGCTTTGGGGAAGTGGTTAAAGATATCTCCACCCAGTAAAGGTGCTGGACAAGCAGGTATCACTAAGAAAGAATGAGAGAAAAAAATTGTCCTGCAAGAATGCAGGGCAGTGGCAAAGTTTTAAGTGGGGGAGCAATGGGTCCTGTCTACCCCCATAACTGAAATTGGTGAGGGGAACATAAGGCCCGAGTGAGAATAAAAGTAATGGACTCACCTGCTACCTGCAGCTTTACCCTAGGCTTGGATAGGGTTACAGGATAAACCAAGTCTGGGCAGCGTCAATCCTCTGCAAGGCTGAGAAG
The DNA here is from genome assembly GCA_004026605.1 of Ondatra zibethicus. NCBI lineage: Eukaryota > Metazoa > Chordata > Mammalia > Rodentia > Cricetidae > Ondatra > Ondatra zibethicus. The sequence goes on along the minus strand of PVIU01002768.1, from coordinate 91,629 downwards.
TTCTAAGGCTGGCAGTTTCACTTGCCGATGTTGGTGAGGCTGGACCTCCGTGGCGTGGCATAGACGACAAGCCCACATGGGGGCATTGTGATTTCCAGTGTCAAGGTTGCTGGCAGATAGGGTATAACCTTGGAGGAGGCATAGGGCAATATCATGCCATGTGACCATTTAGGTCACACTTGAAGTAGTTTGCCTGTGATGTTGATTTAAGCTCGGCTCTACCAGGTAGAGTCTTGGGCTTGGCTTCCCTTGTTCTATTTCCTGCAACCTTTGGGCAGATGCTAAGGCTTGGGCCTCTAGATTGTTGTAGCTTTGTCTGTCAAAAAGACTCAGCTTCTCGGGCATTAAAACTTTAAAGGCCATTTTCACCAATTCCCATATAGGCCTTTGGGGACCCTCCTCAACCTTTTGTAAATCTTTTGTAATATCTGGTGCTAACTGAGAAATAAAATGGGTAAGCAGAAGGATCAGTAGACAAGGAACCTAGCTGCTTTTCTATCTGAGAGAGATCTAGAAGAGAAAAGGGAACATGGGGAGGATTGGGAGGGGCTAGCCCAGTGCACAGAGGGGGTCCAAGGGTAGAGGGGAAGGAGAGGAATGTGGAGAATGTTGCTCCACAGGAGAGGTTGGGTAGTATGGGCTTGAGGGAGTAGGGGAGGGGCCAGTGCCTCTGGAAGCATGGTGCTGCCAGAGACACTGGTTACTAAGGGAGGGGTGAGAGCGCAGAGCCCAAAAAACCATGGACATATGTAAGCTCTGACCATTTGTCTTTATGGTAGCAAAATTTTTCTAGGTCCCGGAGGACGATTGAGGCCAAATCTTAGTGCATAGGAAAATTAGCCTTTTGGGACAGATTGTATCGGATGGGTTCAATTTAAAAAGATTTTTGTAAGAGGCACCCCAGGGGAGACAGAGGATCTGGCTTTGAACTTCAAGTGTCCATTTTAAAGTCTATGCCCCACCAAGTCTATTACAGCACATCCGCTAAAACATCTCTCAGGCCCAATGGGGTTGTGGAATTTGAATGCTTGGTGTCTCAAAACAAACAAATCCCACCTCAGCCAAGCCTGGTCTTGCCACTGCTGATCAAACTCCTGGAGCAAGCTTATGGCTTCAACAAGAGTCTGATAATTGACAAAAATAAGTATGAATGGGTCCCCCTAAAACCCTATAACATAGACAAGAAAAAAAAGGGACTTACCAAGACACAGCCACGGTAGCCCAGGATCCGGTTTTAGCTGGTATGGAGAGCTCAGTTTGTAGACTGGGGGCTTTAGACACATGGCCTAGGGCTGCACGGAAAGGACCCCCCTACCTGGTGGGGCCTCCAGATGTTAGGATTTTTTCCTAACGTGAGCTCTCTGCCGATGCAAAATCCCAATCAAGCTAAACCAAAACAAGCAAATTAAGAAATATCCAGGTTTAATGGGATTCCTGCACAATTGGTGGCCCCGAGGGGGAACCAAGATGCCGTGAAGGTGCCCACCAGGTGGAAGGGAAAGGGACCACGTGTTCTTCTTTTGGGAGTTCACTTAAGTACCCTGTGGGAGAATGCTGGGGTTTGGAGTCCAGACCAATACAACTTTCAGGCCTGGGGGCTAGGATAGATATGAGGGCCTGGGGTCTATGCTCCCAACTTAACAGTTACCATGCCCAAAGTGGTCCAGTATCTTAAAGGGTATTGGCTGAAGGAGTTCCCACAGCAAATAGTGACAAAGAACAAAAGTACTTGCAGAAGGTATCTACCAACCTTAAATCTGGGAGTAAATACAAATAAAGTAGTCAGGGTTACCAAAAGTAAGTGTTTTGAGAGGATAACACCTGTGTCAGATTCATAAGGAAATGTATTGCTTTGATGTAGGGTACTGTGCCATAGACTCCTCCCCGTTCGGCTTTATCAATTTCCGAGAGTCATTCTAGAGGGTATGATGAGTCTGATTCTGGGACTGGCACTAAAACAGGATGTAAAACTAACCACTACTTTTGGAGTAAAGAAACATTGCTAGTCCAGTGCTTATAGAAAAAAAAATTAAAAACAACACAAAGAAATAAGTGCCTCTTCTATCCATAAGCTTTCTAATTTCTGTATTGATAATCCTAGAAAAAACTACCTTCATTCTGGTTAACCGAGAAAACACAAATGTTAGCAGAATTTTAGTGCTAGTACAACAAAGCATGGAAGAAAGGGTGATACTTAAGATACTTAAGTAACAGTTTACAACTGTGGCATCCTCTGTCATTTGTCAAAATAATACTTTCCTTCCTTTAGAGAATGATCACTAACCTGTACACAGGAGCAAAGACAAACCAAATCAAAAGCCAAGGTGCTCATATCTTTCTTATTCTGAAATTGGCCATAGGGGTAGAATCACTTGGGCCTTAGCCAAATACTATGCGTAAGGCTGATACTCTGTGTCCATCTAGACCTGGAAGATTTCAGAGTGCGAAGGATGTGAATGAAAATAGGGTTGACATGAAGAAAGCTTAAATAAATTGCAACCTGCATAAGCCAGTTGGGAGTCAAGAGGTAGCACTAAACAGTAATTTTTTTCAGTCTTTTGTAGCTTCCAATTTTGGTTATCAGGAGATACTGAGGGAGATGTTAACACTGAACTCACCTAGAACCTAATTATGAATTTTACACAGATATAGAAAATCCAGAAAAGAGAATCCGTTGTGCATGAAAAAGCTGTGAATCTTATGGTCCCAAATCAACTAGGTGAATGGAAACAACATACTCTGTAAACTGGATCAAGCCCTTTACCAGCTTTCTTTAAGAACAGCATAGACATCATTCCATTTCAGTCTTTCAAACTTCATGAAAACTGCCATGAATGACTAAAAATAATCCAGGGTTTTGTAAAGTCATGAATGATGAGACTATTTTCTATAGTTTAGTTATGTTGAGTTGATGAAGATCTAAATAATGCCATATATATTATATTGTACATACATACATGTGCTTATAATATGAGTTTATCAATTCCTCTCATTTTTCTGCAGTGTCTTCTTGTATGAAATAAATCAATTTCCTGGTATTTAAAATCATTTGTGTGGTGATTTATTATGAATTCTCTATTACCAATTAATATGTCTTCTAAAACTAAAACTAATCTCAATATTTAACTAATTTTCAATGGGATATCACTAGTACTAAAAATATATCTTTAGTTTATTATAAATGCTTCTATTCTCCAAGTTACTCCTCTTCAATTCTTGTTGCTATCATAGAGACAACTATATGGAAGGAGAGACCAAGAAGTCATCCTCCTTCTTCTTAGGCCTTTAAATCGTACACAAACAAAATTAACTAATAATTTTAACAACCTCTTACACTTTGATCAATCCTCTACAGCGATACACCAGCATAAACAGCACACTGTTGACTAATATGGATAGTTGAAAAATGCCTCTAAACCTTACTTTTTGTCAGGGTAACTTTGGGACTAGAAAGCATAAATCTATTGATTATGACACTAATAAAATTACATAGGCTAACTAATAGCATTTTGAAATGTACATTTGCTATACTGTTGAAAATACATTGTTCTGTTACAAAAAAACCCAGAACAGTCTTTTAAGAAAGAATTATATATAAATAAATGTACACTATAGTTTGACTATATATGATAAACTAATAATTAGTGTGTATGACATCAACTGCATTCATGTAATTTAGTAAGGATCTAGATGGGTTATAAATTAGAAACTAGTTAGATAGCAGAAGGTGCATAAACAAAGTATTACAGGACAAAATATACTCCTTAACAACAAAAGCAATGAATAGATCCATATTGTGATGACACAACTTCTCAATTTAATTTGTTTAGAATTTCATATGTGATTATATTGTATTAGCAATAAAGAACAATTAAGTCATGGTTGCTGAGAGATGAAGAATGAACTTTCTTCAGGGATGAGTCATTTGATAAATTACCCAATCCCAAGTGTCCACCATAAACACATGGACATATTAGTAACACTATGTAGGCTTAGCTCTATCTGCTAGAGAAGGGATCGGGGATCCCAGATGAAGGGAGGAGAGGAAAGGAGGAGGAGAATAGATGACTGAAAAATGCATTGCCTAGACTGACTTGTTGACATCAAATACGCACAACACTGGTAAAGTGTCTGTTCTACCCAAGAAATGCAAATAATGTCCAGTGCTTCTGGACAGATGAATTAACACTTATGCAGAGTACATTACCTCTCTGTACACATTGCTCTGCTCCACCTAATAAAACACTCATGTGTGCTAGAATGTGGATGTGTTCCAGGTCTCTTCTTTTCAACACTTAACTGTGATCATACTGTATGTGAAGGCTGAAAAGTCAAAAATGAAGAAGCATTTGTCAGTGTGATAAATTCTAGAATTGGGGTTTCTTTCCCGAACACTACCTCTCAACAACATTGCCTCACCTCACTTAATTCTCTTTGTGTTTTTTTCCTCAATATTTTATTCAATTCAATGAGCTATGGGATTTGGGCATTTTGGTGTACTGTGGACATATTTCTGATCCTTGGTTTCTGAGCTAGTTTTCCAATTAGTGTTTGCACAGCTCAGAGGCAACACCCCACACAACTTCTTCTCAGTTTACTCTAGTAGCATGTAATATTAAAGGGAGACTTGAAAAGAAGCCCAAATATTCTCCATATGATAATGCCAAGGCTGTTACTTTGTAATTCAAGACAAAGTCAAATTAAAAGAACAAATGTATATTCCTTAATGAGATTCAACTATGCATTCTTTTAATAAAGTGCAATATACTTGCAACTGGTGAGTTTGCATTTAAGTAATTTGGAAAGAAATTCACATTTAATCTCTGGGCAAAGGGTAGCTTTCATGAGCATCAAGTCAATGCAGCATGACCTGAATTGCAAAATTTGGAGAAAAAAGCAATGGGGAAAGTTGTGGGAACACAAGTTTCTGAATGAAAATAGGAAAAATGCTGCTGGCAGAGGATGAGTTTTAGAAGTTCTGAGGTAAAGGAAGACTGGATATGTCACTGAAAAAGTCACAGAACACATTTCCACACCTCTCTTTTCTCTGTCTGTCTTGTTCGTAATTTTATTGCTCGCTACTCTCAGAACTGTTCAATCTTGAACTTGAATTCCAGTCTTTAGACTGACATGAGAGTTCTAAGAAAATAACATTCCAATTTTTAATTATTTGTAACCTAAAAATCAGAGTTATTCATGGCTAGGTAGGGCATAGTCCCAAGAGGAGAGCCTACTGGTCTTATCCCAGCAAATGGACATAGAATTAAACCGTTCATACCCAAAGAAAGTGCTGCTCAATCCTCATCAACAAAGTATTTATTTTGTGCAGTAGCTGGAAATTTATAGTTATTCACAAGTGGTCAACATGTAACAAAACAGAGACTTTTGGTGCTCACCCCTAAATGAAGCATCTGTAAGCACTACCCTCACCTTGATCGCTACAGAAGAGGAGGAAGAATGGGTGGTAGAGCCAGAGATGGTGATGATCTGGTGAAAAATTGTGTTTTCAGACATGGAAAGGCCATAACACATAAAAACTTACAGATGTGTGAATGTATACACAAGACCACACATGATTGAGGCAGCCAAAATCCCAGCATGGGTGAGGAAGACACTCTGAATCCCCTCCCTCAAGCTGAGGTGCTATGAACAATTGATGACTGCTAGTGGAAAGAAGGCATAAGTTTTATTCAGGTATCCAACCCCTGATAGGTTGCCCATGTGCACATAATGGCCTTATGCCAATGTGTATACTGACAACATAGAACCTATCTTATGTGTTTCAAACACAGAGTAAATGAAGTTGGGATAGAAAAATAATAAGAGGGAAATTGGAGGATTTGTGGGGAAAGTGGTGAACTTGACCAAAACTGTTATATACATGTATGAAATTATCAAGCAATATTTTTAACTAAATGAGAGTTCTGACATTCTGAGACATAGAATAGGCCAATGTACTTTCTACTCATTTCCTGCTCAACATTTGCTGATCACAATAGTTGTCTACTTTCCCCCACACAGGTAATTTGAGAGACACCAGCTGGGTTTCCGAATTGAATTAAATTTTATGTCAGCACTCACAGATAAAGGGTTCATTCCTATAACACTGCCACTTTCTTCAGAAAACAATCATAAATTTTAGTGCACTGTGGCAGTGTTGGTATGTTAGGCATAGTTCTACACTGCTGCCTTGCAGCAAACTTAACCTTTTAATGACCTCAGCTCAAGTCAAGACAGACTCTTGTCTTCACTGAAAGAGAGAATCTTAGTATGATCCACTAAGAAACAGAGTTGAGATGTATTAGAAGACATTTTAATACAGATTTTTGGCAGGGGGTTAAGAGAAACAGTGGTATTCAGAAAGATAATGGGTGTGGGCTTCTCAAAAAACTACACTTTATTTCCTTTACTATTCTTACACAGAGTAACAGGAGTGGGGAGTTTTGAAATTATTATCTTCAAAGAGTTGAGGGAGTTCGATGACACCACAGGTGGAAACTGAGGCACATGGGCAGGATTACAGTTGATAAAATGGACTCTGGATTTCAGACATACTAGGTGCAGGAAGTTTAGGTGTCCCCACGATGGACGACGTTAAAGCTCTCTGTGAGATTACCAGAAAACATAAGGGAGAGCAGTGAGTGCCTCTGTAAGACGAAAGACATGTAGACATCAAGCCAGCTTTATGTTGTTCTTACATTCTTAAGGAAAACATTTGCAACTCTGATAGCACATGCTCACTGTGCTGCAATCCTTGGTTTTTGGCTGGTTAGAGGGTTTTCCATATGCCTATCCCCTTCCTATGCCTCCCAAGTTTCTTCTGTCTTATCCTTTCTTTCTACCTCCTCATGTTCAGTTAATTTGCTAGAGCCATCATAGAACTAAAGAAAATACTGAAAAACACCAGAATAAGAATAAAGGATGTGGGTGAATATCCAAAGGGAAAGCTGGACCAGACCATGTTTTGAAGTGTCCTGAGCACCAGCAATTCTGCCCTAAGAATGGAGTTATGTTATGCTACCCACCCAGCACTTGCAAATGATGACTAACCTCATAAGCTCCTCAAAACCTGTAGTTAAGAGATTGCATTAGGACTACATGCAGGATAACATAGGCATCAACTGTAATAATTTCCACAGCCAGCTCTATTTTCCTTATAGAATAAGGGCTGATGTTTGCAAACTTATGTTTGTTTCATCAACAGAAACCTCACCAGAACAAACAGTTATTCAATGAATCAGGAAATCTCCAAGGGTTTAGAAACTCTAGGCCACAGACCAGGCTTGAAAACCAAATATTAGAACAAAAGATTGACTTTCTACCTATAGCTGTGGGGTGTTAGGTGTTCTAGGTCAGAAAACAGGGCAAAGGGCACATAACTCTATCAACAGGGAACATTTTAGTCTTTAGATGCCTGGCACCAGGGAATTTGAGCAGAAAAAAAAAACCACTTATGTTACTTCCTGACTCTTCTCCCTATTTGAACAAAATATAAGGTGTGTGCTGAGACTACAAATCCAGGATATCAAATTTCTGGACCTTTCTTCACTGAGTGTCAGGTGATATCATCATAGAATAGCCAGAAATGGAGAACGTTAGCACACTAAGATGACTAAATAGCTTAATCCCTTCTTACACACCTGTGTTCACACTTATCTCAATTTGTTTATCCAGTAACAGGCTGGGAGGCCATAATAGCACCTCCTAATTTTAACATCACACTCTATTTAGGTGAAAACATGTTTTACGACTTATAAAATCAGTTTCTAAATAATATTTCTAAATACCTTTTCCTGAAAACAACGTTTCTGTCCAGAATGGCATGCCCTTTCAGCTGCAATCAATAAGCCTACTGCAGAAAATTATTTCACTAGGAAGGAGACAACAAATACATTCTTAAGACTATGCCACTTTGAAAAGAGGTGAGAAAAAGGTCAAACTAATTAAATGCAATATGTTGCAGGCTCCCAAATTAGACATATTTCTTTGCTTCCCATGCAGTGAGCATGAGGACAGAGAAAGGGCAGGCTGGCCCTGTTGCTGTACTTCATTCTGGTCAGTGCATAAGAGCTTCCTTCTACAGGTTAACAGCCCTGCATGGACAACAGAGCCATTGTTCTAGTCAACGCTGTCTGTCCCTTTGCCCAGACATCTCTGACGCCTTAGTTTACAATTAAAACAACTCTGATTACAGGCTTAAATAAACATGGAGATGAATATATTTCACTTCCCTTAAATCCACACCTCATACTCCATAAAAAGTAAATGTGGAAACAATAAAATTTGAAAATTAAGGATTATAAATTTTATGATGAAGAAAAAGTTGTATTGAATCCTATACATAGAATAAACTTAAATCATTTAGGGCATTTAAATGCTTGAAAACATTATACTATTAAAGGCAAATATAAATAAGCCCCCATACAATGTAGACAGGTTTATTTTAAATATAAGAAGAAATTAAAAATAGGATGAGTTTCATTGATAATCGTAGACACTAAGAAAAACAAATTAACGGGTTGTAGAGATAGTTCAAGAGTAAGCGTGTGCTGCTCCTGTAGAGGACCTGGGTTTAATTCTAGCAACCACATCAGGTGACTCACAACCACTTGTGTCTTCAACTCCAGGAGATTTGATGTTCTCTTTTGGCCTCTAAGACCACCTGCACATAAGTGTACATATACAACCAGAAGCACACAGGCCTGCACATGATAGTTCACTCTTTTGTGGAAGCAATCACTCAGTTATAATAATTGTTTTTCTTAGTCCCAGATACTAATTTATTTAGTGCTTATAATCAGAATTTTGCCATCCCCAGGCTGTTGTTTTGTTGTTGTTGTATCTTGTCAGAGAGGTAAAGGTTTTCTTTAAAAAATGAAACTATTATAGACAAAATACAGAAGTGACACTATACAATGATTATTAAACTGGACTAAAACAAAAGTAAGCTGATATATCCCATTCTCATGTCAGAAAATAAGGAAGGAGCCAAGAAATAGAGGCCATGCAGCAATGGTTCCTTAAATTTTAAAGTTTCTAATTTCCTACCCAGAAACACATTCTAACATAAACCAATTGATTCAAACAGTATCTGAGCAAAGACTTTAAAAGTCCACACATATTTGACTGCGGAATTAAGTAATGGGAATATTAAGGACCAGCTATGAGGAAGGAGTTCTGCAAATTGGTAAGAACTTAGAAATACTAGCGGTCACTACTGCTAGAAGTTCTGCCTCGTCACTACTGTCCATGGGGTGTAGCAAAGGCAGTACTGTTTGAACAGTTCTGCCTTCCACCCATGATCTAGAACCACATTTATGAGTGTTCTCAGGTGTGTTACATTAAATATAATGTCAAGGTCTCTTTATACCTTTGTTATATTTAAAATTCAATTGTTTTTAATCTAGTCACAATTTGAATAACTACTACCACTTCTTAATTCAGTAAGTCAGAATATTTGTATCACACTAAAAGTGAATTCTTTGTCTATCAAGAAATCATATAGGATAGTTTCTCCTTCTCCTAGTCCTTGATGTTATAAGTGAGCTATGTCAGAAACATAAATAGACATATTCATGTGTTTCTACAGTATTATATAACAATAAATTCACCAACTGTCATAGTCATTGCTTTAGATCAGTAAGTAATCCTCACTTCACCAGGAAGTCAAAGTTATCAACCACAGTTCCCTTATTTTTTATCTTATTTAATGATTCACCCTCAGGTCATACATTGCTCTTGGACAATGATATTAGATGGCTAATCTAAGGTTAAATGGATGTAATGTTCAAAAAGAATTTTACTGAATACAGGTGTAGGCCACTGATATGCTAGGTGAGATAGTGAAAAGGGAATAATAAGACATAAGAAAGCAATGCATAAGAGATATTGTAACTTACTTGTTCCTGAATCCTTAAAAATGAGAAATTAGAAATCAGTTTCTTTTCTTATAAAGGTGTATCTCAGTGTTTAAATAGTTGTAGTTCTTTAATGTCCATCTCACTCTTCCCTAACGATGATGTGATGTGAAGGATCTGCGCCTGCCCTCAAGTTGGTGATTTGGGTCTTGACCTGTGCTTCACTAAGCAGGTTTGCTCATCTTTGGGACAGCAATAGAAAAGTAGGGTAGGAAGTTTTAAAGGTAAAGTAGAAGAGACCATCTGAATATAGCAATTAACTTCCCAGACTGTTTGGATATTTTTATTTCATTTTCAGACAGTGTTTTTTTTTCTATATTTGTGTATGAACTGCACACCATAGTTTCTTGAACAGGGCTTTTGTATCAAGTATGGAGTAAATGCTGATTCTGCTGCTATTACTAATTGCAGAATTTTAAACTTTCCTCATCTTTTCAAGGCCTCACTATTTTGTATCCATTTCTCTTTTGTTCCTCAAATTTATACAATGAAACAATGGTATCTGATTGAATTAAAACTGTTGATCCCTAAGGCTGCACAGCTGCTGGAAAGCCAACATGAGAGATTTTCCATCTCAGTGATTCCCAACTTCTAGTTAGCTGGAACAACATGAAAGTCGTCTACGGTACTCAGCTTTGTTCTCTTATGAGTCACTTGAAGCTTATCTATAGTATTCAGTTTTGTTCTTTAGAAACTTAGAAGCAAAGAAACAAGCAAAAATAGAGTAGTTTTTATTCAACTGTAAATTAAAATGCACATTTGAAAACTAAATCCAGAACATGTTTTATAAGGAAATTAGATAAGCAGTTTGCACAAGATTTTGTGTTTGGCTTTATAAGCCTAATTTTAGTTGCACTGTTGTCTAATGATAAATGGATATGGGTAACGTTTACTATTACCTTGTGAATAACTTCTTTGAAAAACAACGAGAAAACTTGATACTCATGAGTATCTACTTATTTATTTTTTTAACAATACAAACCTAATGGTAAAGGCCCCATCATAGTCAGCCTTAACTGTCACCACAGCCTAGAATCATCTGAGAAGAGAAACTCTATTGTGAAATGGCCAAGGTCAGACAGACCTGTGAGCACGTGTGTGAAGGGAATGTCTGGACTGTTATTGGACCTAGGAGAGTCTACTGTAAGCAATTCCTACTCTAGGAGGGTAGTCCTGGGTGAGATAAGATCAAACCTGGAAGTGGACTACATTCCTCCATGGTTTCTGCTTCAGGTTCCTGCCCTGAGTTTCTGTCTTGACTTTTTTCAATGGGCTTGACTGGAAGTGTCTGCCAGTCAAATTCCTTCTTCCTCTAGTTGCTTTTGGTCTGAGTTTATCACAGTGACCAGAGGTAGGAAGGGAGGTCAAATAAACCCACTTCTGCCACTGAAATCTTCTAGTGATATGAAGACACTGTGAAATTATTTAAATGGAACTTAGAACTGTAAAAATACTGTGACTTCCATTATAAATTTCTGAATTTCACTCTTATTATCTTGAATTAGTCATTCCTACTTGCATAAAACTCAGCCAGATAACTTCCTAATCTCAAATTCACTGCCATTTTATTATTTTAGAATGTAAAGCATTAACATTTCCTCCTTAGCCCTTTTGCAAATGTGCATGTGATAATAGTTGGACTGCTATAATATTACTTCCATCTATCCACAGAGCAATGCTAGACATTTGTAAAAACCTTACTTGGAGTTTAACGGTAGATATGCACATAAAATCACATAAATTTAATGTCAAGATGAAAAACAGGATATCAGTGACAAGCTGCCTTCTGACTATGGTTTGGTTGTTGCAATCATGAACATACATGAGCTATGTCTATCTGTGAATGATCTGCACAGAGAAAAATCATGGAAGCATGTAGACTACTGGAAAGTACAACGGGTCAGTTAAGTATGAGAAAAGTTTTGAAGGATATGTGGTGACTGTGATTATGCTGCATTTCACACATGTACAAAACATCGAATAGAATTTCAAATATCCATGCTATTTTTCATTCTTAAGTGACAGTTTTTCCGCAAAAGGTAAGACAGCCCCAATCTTTGAAATAAAAGATGGAATGAATACTTTATAATTTTAAAAAACCCTGTGCCTCATCTTCATTGTGTTTGTGTAAAATGTTTACCTTGAAGGATGTCCATAAATTCATGCAATCACTTTGTTATTCACTAAAATTCTGTAATATCTTGGAATCAAGTTAGTTTCTTTTTATATAAGCACACATCTCAGGGAAAGGTCTCTAAGGAAAGTATTACACAATTTCCACTAAATCTTTTTAAAATGCTGTCTTACTTTTTTCTCCCAGGTAATAACATTATTATCCCATTTTGATCTGCTCTGTATATCCTGCTATCAATCAAATGAAAGTAGCTTCTCTCCTAACTTCTTTAGGACTGGAGGACCATTCAGGGATATCCCTATGCACTTTCTTATATGCCTTTCTCTGCCACAAAACTATGACAAAGACAGAAGAGAGCATGCCATTTCTTATTCACCTTTAATTTTCATGATTCTTCACACATTGTTTGAAGAGATGACTTGAATAAAATTAATGTGGAGAGGTATTGAAACATTAAGGTTCAGTTTCCTAATTGTAAACTCAGACAGAATTCTTCCACAGAGGACTGCACAGACTTGAAAGAAGAAGTAAATAAGGTACATGGGGATATTATGGATGACAAAATATTACCCAAATGTCAATGGCATACAAATTAAAGAGATATAGCAATGGATTCAAAATTCCTGTGTTGTGATATGTGATTTTATCAAAATGACTTTTTTTTAAAAAAAGTTAAGTTATTGAAAACCATTAAGGTTTTAACTGGGGAAAGTCAACTATTACGTAATAAGACAAAATTTAAAAAAACCTGAGTAATAGATTCTCAAAGTGGTAGATGTCCCCTTAATTTGCTTAGATCCTTGGTTTAATCCTCAACTCACCTCAAGATAAATTCTGTACTTAATGATGATCTGTGGTTAGGCTGAAGTTCCATTGTTCTCACTTAAGTTTATTTACAATTAATGAATGTGTGGAAATATGTTCAGCAACTATCAGTGTAGTCACATATTTGGCTTGTATTTCTTTTTCAGTTTCATGTCATCCTTTGACAGTATTTATTGATCATTTTTAAAGATAGGGAAAACAGCTTTATAATTAGAAAACACAAATATTTGATATGAGTCAGTTATGTAAAGCAAATATGTCATAAACTACCTTAAGATAGAATGTAAAGATACTGAACTCATGAGTTTAAACAGTGGAAGAATAATCATCAAAGAACAGGAAGGTATTAGGGAGGTCTCCATCAAATGATAAAACTTCAGTCAGACAGAAGGAATAAATCCAGGAGATCAATATATGATAGCACTGATGTTTATTCTTAGCATCAGTTTGTTTGTGAACCTGACCAACAGAAAAAATAATGGTAGTGCTCATGAGAAACAATGTGAGGCAATGTTTGAGCTCAGTTGATCCTCTCCCTGTGTATTTGTTTCAAACCAATGTACTATATGATGGAAAGATGCTGAATGCATGTGATTGTCATCTGTCAATTAAAACAAACAAATAAATGTCCCTTGGTGATGTAGATGATAAAATTTAAATGTTATTCCAAAAACTTGATAACAATGCAATTTAGCTGTCTGAATCTGTGTTTCACAAAGTACTCCAAGGTTATGCAAATATCAGCATGATCATGTTTAATTCTTTTGTTTCATCCATTTCTTAATTACTATTAATACTGTTGTCTCAAGTGGTAGCATTTAACACCACAAATTGAACTGAATTGATCTGGAAGAAAAATGAATACCATAAACTGAACCCTTTTACATATACAGAGGAAATTAAAGGCCAATTTCATTTGGGATCCTGTAAATAACATTTATGGGCATATGAGTGCTCTGTTTCATCATTTCAACTGTCAGTAAATTATTAGGCATGCAGTTGTTACATTTTATAGCATACTAGAGGTCACTTCCAGGAATGTTTATATACCCATAGGAGAGAAGACCTGTGTATTGTCACTATTAGGAATTTTGTTGCACACACACATTTTAATTTTAGACTGTGTAAAAATATATCACACTCAATGCTTAAAACTACCAGTTTTACTTTACCACTTCCTGTCCAGGCATACCCATAATCTCTCATTCTTTGTATGGTAGCAGCTGTCAGAATGAGCACTTTTCCTTTGAGAAGTCATGGCATCTTAGGACAGCAAAAATACACTGTAGGGAAGAGCTGAAAAGCGGGCCAGACTGTGAATTTGTATTCTGAAATGTAACAGCATGTTGCCTGTTTACCTCAGGACAAAGATGCCATTTGTACTATCTGGGACACCACATTTCCTCTGGCTACATCCTGTCTTGTGTAGACGTCTGGTGTGTTTGGTTATTCTAACTGCACTGAAATAAATTTTTGTCATTTATTTGGAGCTAAAATGTATTCATGTCTAGCTACTATTTTTCTCTGCCACCATTTCACATCAAATGTGAACCAAAGCTTCAATATTGTGCAGTTTTTCAGAATACACATTGACTATAGAGAGAGATACAGCATCGATAAGATCATTGTAAGACTGAGTAAAGTTTAAGACTACCTCATTAATAAATGGTGGGAATCAGAGGTCAAAATGAGTCATGTCTACTTTAAATGTATAGTTATTTTGAGTTGAAGAAACTTCACTTTGAAGTGATTTCAAGATACCGCTTATCTTGATTATCATGGAATGCCATGCACCATGTAGAGATTACACACAAGGCTGTTTGCATTGATACTCTCAAGGCAAGTAAATGGGGGCAAGTGGGGAAGCAATGGTTTTCAACCCGTGGGTCATAACCCTTTGCAGATCAAATGACCCTTTCACAGGGGTTGCCTAGGACCATCAGAAAAGAATGATATTTACATTATCATTCATAATGGTAGCAAATTACAGTTATAAAGTAGCAACAAAAATAATTTCACCAGAACATAAAGAACTATAATAAAGGGTCACAACATTTGGAAGTTTGAGATTCAGTGGACTTTAGTATCCATTTGAGGCTCTCATTTGCAAAGTGAAAAGGAAAGGAGGATTAAGTAAGATTTCACAAAGTTCTTCAAAGGCAAACACAGATGTTGAAGTTGATAACCATAATGGCCCATTCAATTTTGTGAGTTCCTTCCAATGATAATCCTGAGTTAACAAAATTAAACTAATAGTTTACAGTTAATTAGTAGCCTTCCATTCTTTTTAGTTTGCCTCTTCAATGATGCTAGACAAATTGCCTAGTATATTTCTTCTAGAAAAAAAAAAAGATGTGGAAGACAT
The DNA here is from genome assembly GCA_004026605.1 of Ondatra zibethicus. NCBI lineage: Eukaryota > Metazoa > Chordata > Mammalia > Rodentia > Cricetidae > Ondatra > Ondatra zibethicus. The sequence continues at coordinate 76,388 of PVIU01002768.1, read as the reverse complement.
TGAAAACTCCTCTACCACCTCATCTGTCATGGTTTCTCAACTTGTCTAGTAATCAATATAAGAGGTAAGATTGTATTTGGTTCTAAATTTATCCTCTGAAACATAATTGCCTAAGAATTATCTATGATATTTAAATGAAATTACAAATCTAACTACTATCACAACTTATTCATATTTAATACCCACATGACAAGGAAGTAACTTTCCTAGTGATTAGAAGCAAGTTAATTTAATCTATTCTATCTGCTATTACTTAACTAGTATTGATACAAGACAATGCTAGACCAATGATTAACAAAATTGAATTAATTTAAAATTCTAATTGGCTACTAACATGGATAGTGTTACTGTTTATGATTTATATATTCTGGTCCAGGTTACTTGTCTATGATTGCACAGTAGAGGAAGGTAGCTCCTGATCATCTATTGCTTGAATATTGACTTTCATCTTCCAACAGATCTGCCATCCTTCTAACACCTGGGATTGGGTGAACAAACCATGCAGCCTAATTTATAGAATGTGCCCATTTTCACATTGCCTCTGCCTGTGGCATAAAACAGAAGACGCACTTGCCTAAAGGCATCTTTTCAGAAACACTAAAAATTTCTAACCCACACAGAAGAGGCTTTTCCTTATTTCTTGCTAAATGTATAGCTTTGCCTTCATTACTGACAGTAAAAGACAAAACACAAACTCAAGAGTAAGAATTTTACTGTCCTGATTTAGACCCCTTTGTATTGCAGACATCCTTCCAACGTTGTTGCTCCCACCCTCAAAGAGAATTCAAGCATTCCACATAGCAAAGCACATCCAGTTTTAATGGCAGGTGGGTGGTAAGGTCGACCAAGCCCGGCAACTTGCCAGACTTGCAGCATTGTTAATGACCCACACTGGCCTTCCCACTTTGAGAGTTGCTTGACTGTTTCCACCTCTAATCTGCATCGTCCTTTTCTGGGATTTTAAAATGCCCAACACCTAAATGAAACCTTTTGGTTTAATAGCACAGCTTGAGTCTACTAAAAATACTTATTATAACTCATAATTCATGTTAATGTGAACAGGTAGGAGACAGAGAGAGTAAACATAGGCACGTGTTGATAGTATACAAAGAATTCATCTCCAGTATATACCACTGTTATTGTACACCTGCTATTCTAAGCACAAAATTTTTGTAATAATGTATATTTATTGTTTAATCTGAGAGAGATGTGTTATTATAAGAATATTGTAAATTAATCTTGAATTTTTATAATAAATCATTAAAAATACCAAGTTGCCCTATTTATATAAGAAATGAAATTCAGAAACGTGAAAATTGGGTAATCTCAAATTCCTAACCACTGAGGAAAATAACGATTTAGATAGAAAGAAGGAGCAACCAGTTTTTATCTTATATTCAAAATTAGCTTTAAGACCAATGTTTTAGGCTAATACTCACTTTAGCAATGATGAGATGGGTGAGCCTGGGGTAGACACACAGTGTACCCGTGGTTAGGTTATTAGCCTTAATAATCAGGGCAGAAATTAATTACAGGTGGCACTGAAGATTCTTTTCAAGGGAAATGGAAGTGAATATCCAGCTTATTTTCTGGACAATTTGTGTCATCCTAGCCACAGTTCCCAGGGACTTCTTCTGTGTATGGATATACATATTAGCTCTTTTGGATGGCTATATATGATTCTCTCAGGCACTTTTTGGATTCACTTTTAATATTTATGGTATGTGAAATAAATTTCATTATAAATCCATTTCCACCCTGTTAGTGCCAGATTTAACAACCACGTAAACCATGCTTCTACCCTGGACCTTACTCCATGAATTTTAAAAACAGGTGTCTTATTTTATTCCTATACAAAATACAAGCCAAACCATTTTGTGTCAAAATGTTACACGCAAAATGCTTTAGTGTTAAGTAGGAAAAGGAACATTGATACTATGGAAGTAGTAAAGAGACTTATTAGTAAAACTTCAAGTGACCTTAACTTACCAAACAGGCTCTAATATATTTCATTGAGTTCTAATCCAAGCTCTTTCAATATTTTCACTATACATTTCACAGTGAAAACCCTCTTGTCTCTTATGATGCTTCTATACACATGCATTCAAACACCAGCTAATGTCACTCATGACTCCCAAGTTCTCTCATTCTCCAGTGTCCCCTGGAAATGTAACCATGGACTGTGAGTAGATTTAAGAAGAAGGATTCTCTTAGTTAACAGCAATAACTAAGATAATAACTAAGTTAATAAGCAACCCAGGGTGTGTGCACACTGTGGTTGAAATCAGAGTTATGCTGAGAACAGGACTCTTCCTCCTGACCTGCTTCTGTAAAAATCTGCTTCAGGGGCTTAGAAAAAAGTGATTAAAAATTATAGGTGTTCTTATCTATAAAATAACCCAGAGTACTAAATGCAGCCTTGTGGTCAACAAACAAATACTTACCAAATTACAGCTTGTTTATCAAGATTCATAGCATTTTGATTTAGCAACTTCCTCAGCAGACATCTCACAATGACTAAATTGAAAATGTTAAAATCTCAAAGCAGACCACTGAGAGAATATATAAATATAAAGTGTTCACACTAAAATTCAAATTTCTCATAGTAAAAACTGCTAAAAATTAGTAAATCTTATGGCTAAAGAGATGCCTCAGTAGTTAAAAACATTTGTTGTATCTTCAATTTCCTTTGAGATTGACTTCTATTTCATGGGTATGGGTGTTTTGCTTGTATATACATATGCATATATGCAGTGCCCATGGAGCTCAGAAAGGTGTTGGGTCGCTTAGGAACTGGAGCTACAGACTGTTAGCAATCCTGTGAGTACTGGGAATTGAACCTGTATCCTTTAGAAGATATATCAATGCTCTTATCCCCTGAGACATCTCTCCTGCCCAGCTTAGCTTTGTTGTTTTTGCAGAGGGACTGAGTTTGGTTCTCAACATCCATGTCAGGCAACTCACAACAACCCATAACTCCAGCTCCAGGTGAATTTAATGGCCTCTGAGGGTGGGCACACACACACACACACACACACACACACTCATACCACATACAGAGAAATAGAGAAATACATAAATCAATAAATTTGAAAAATTTGTAAAGCTAAGAGGTTTATCTTAAAATATAAAGCTGTCATGGTAAATTAAACTATCCCTTCCACTTCTATGTTCCAACCAACTATAGAATATCAGACAGCAGGAGCTGATTACAGACAGGCATCTTAGTAAAATTCAGAGATTAGAAATGATCCCATTACCATGTCTGTAATTCTCTAAAAACAGATGAGTACTTTAAACTCAAACTGAACAAAATATAAGCATTATGTTCCAAACAACTCCATGTGATACCAGAAAAATGACAGAAGCAAGCATAGCAAACTTTTTAATTTTGATACATACAAAAAACACTATGAACTAAGGTTCAAGTAACTCTCTCCCCTTCCCTCTAAATCTGTCTTCAAATTATAAATGGGAAGTTACTAACCTGAGAATTTGATTGAGAATTTACAAAATCATGCTGTAAAAACACAACCAGCCCTCCTCATGTCATTTAGGGATTTTGATAGATGTCTGAAGGAAATGACCTGGGAGTACAAATGTGAAGGGAGCTACAGTGGCAGTTTCTGTCCAAATTGTCACTTACCAGTGCACCTCATGGAAGCAGGCAACCTGATGATTGCATTATCTCGGCAGCTGATCACTCTACATTATCTCATGATGAATTGCTAATATAAGGTCTTATTTTATTTTATTTTCAAAACATGTCATTTCCTGTATACCTTATTTGCTAAAGTAAGTCACTCCCAGTTGAAGCTGGGCCCGTGAACAACATGTCAGCAGCACCAGGTGGGACTGACTGGCAGGGTCGTGCTCATCTCTCTCTTGCCTGCCCCTAGAAGTGACAATCCCAACCTTAGACACTGCTTGTCACATTTGTTTCCTTCAAACAAGTTATGCCTCAAGGTTTACTTTTAAACTGAAAGTCTGGCAGATTAACTTTCCTGATTTCCCAACTAATTAAAGAAAATCTATAGTTGAAGAATACAAAATGTATTTACCTCATGTTTAGGCAGTCTTGTTGGCAAGAATTTAAGGGTTTCATTTCTGACATTCCTAGGGTATACTTATCTAAATATATTTACATTCTAAAAATACAACTGAAAACCCTTTCATAGAAACATTGAAAACAATTAGCAAACAAAACATAAATGTTAATGTGTTAGTAAACATATTTGTGAATTTTGTCTATTTAATTTTTTATCTTTCAATGATTATATTTTAAAACTACCAGGTATTTTTAAAATTGCAGATATCGTATAAAATGAAGTTCAGATAAAATTTAAGGGACTGATTATAATTCCTCAGGGACATCTTGAGTAGACAATGAAGTCTTTATTAAATCAATAGTCTTATATTCTCTCTTTAAACACATAAAAACCACTTCTTAAAGAGCTCTTTGGAGTACACACTGCTCGACTCTGTACTTAGCACACCAACCTGAAGTTCTGTGTGCCTTTGGGAGCCATATGCAGAACCTTTAAAAGAAAACAAGTTTAGATTATCAAATTTTCCAGTGAATTTGAATAGCCTGAACTTCACTAAGGTTTCCCAAATTAGTGGGAACCCACACTTAGCTTTCCCTACTGTGGACCCCAGTGTGCGATGTGGCCCCGAACAGAGCTCCATGCAGGCCAACTGGCAGGATCATATCCAGCAACAGGCCCTGAATTCTTGATAACAGCACAGACTCCAGAATAATTTTGACAAAAAAGTGCAGACTGTAATTATTTCCTTAAGTTGTGTAAATATCTGGTCAAGAAGTGGACTTCTCCTTATTATGGAGAACATTCCAATGTTTACACATATTAATGTTACAATATGTAACAATGTGCTGTTTTTCTGTAAAAGTTTTGTGTCTCTATATTGGAGACTTGAAATAAATCTCCACCCTCTAGTCATAATTTAGTACAACTGGAAAATGCCTTTTTCTTTTTCTTTCTTTCTTTTTTTTTTTTTTTTTTTTTTTTTGGTTATTTGAGACGGGGTTTCTCTGTAGCTTTGGAGCCTGTCCTGGAACTAGTTCTTATAGACCAGGCTGGCCTTGAACTCACAAAGATCCTCCTGCCTCTGCCTCCTGAGTGCTGGGATTAAAGGTGTGCACCACCACCGCCCGGCTACTGGAAAAGGACTTTGACTGCTTTTATGTTAAACTAAAATGTCAATCATTGACACAGAGTCATTCAAAACAACAGCCATTAAAGTATTGGATTTGTCTTATATATCTTATTTGGTGTTAATGTGTGTGCATGTGTGTGTGGTGTGTGCATGCATGGGCATGAATGTGTCCATGCCTCAGATCTTCTGTGGATTTTAGAGGACAAAATTCCAAAGTTGCTTTTTTCCTTGCAGGCATGGGACCCAGGTGACCGCGCTGGGCGGCAGTGCGTTTATACTCTGGCCACTGAGTTTTTTTTGTGCACTCCATTGTCTGGAAAGGTGCTAATCATTCTACAGCACCTACAAGTTCTTTTATATACTGTTTCACAGACTTTAGGGCGGAATATTGAACAAAATAGTGCCCAAAGTTTTTTCTTTGTTGTTGTTTTTTTTATTTTTTTATTATTTTTTTTCTTTAAAATATTTTTTTTTATTTTTCCATTGAAAAATTGTCATTTCCTCTCCTCCCACTCCCCTCCCACTCCTCCACTCACCCTTCTCCCTCCCCTTCCATCCTTAAGAGAGGGAAGGGTACCCTGCCCTGTGGGAAGTCCAAGCCCCCCCCCCCCCCGCCATCCCAGCCTAGGAAGGTGTGCATCCAAGTAAACTAGGGTCCCAAAAAGCCATTACATGCAGAGGAGAGAGGTCCCCATGCCATTATCAATGGCTTCTCAGTCAGTCCCCATTGGCAGCCACATTTAGAGAGTCCGGTTTGATCACATGTTCATTCAGTCCCGGTCCAGCTGGATTTTGTGAGCTCCCATTAGTTCAGGCACACTGTCTCAGTGGGTGGACCAGACCCTCACGGTCCTAACTTCCTTGCTCATCTTCTCCCTCCTTCTGCTCTTCAACTGGACCTTGGGAGCTCAGTCCATTGCTCTGATGTGAATGTGGGTCTCTGTCTCTATCTCTATCTATCGGACGAAATTTCTATGGTGATGATCAAGATATTCATCAATGTGACTATGGGACAAGGCCAGTTCAGGCACCCCCTCCTCTGCTGCCCAACGACCTAGCTGGGAACATCCCCGTGGACACCTGGGATTCCCCTCTAGAGTCAAGTCTCTTGCCAACCCTAAAGTGGCTGCCTTAATATAGATATCTTCTTCCCTGCTCCAATATCTGCTCTTCCTCCATCTCCACCCTCCCACTCCCCCAACGTCTCCCCAGTCCTTCCATTCTCCTTTCTCCTTCCCCCTCTCCCCCAAGTCCCCACTCCTACTCCTACCCCTGTGCTCCCAACTTTTGCCCAACTATCTTGTTTGCTTCCAATTTCCAGGAGGATCTATATATGTTTTTCTTTGGGTTCACCTTGCTATTTGGCTTCTCTAGGCTTTAGAACTATAGGCTTAATGTCCATTGTTTAAGGCTAGAATTTACTAATGGGTGAGTACATACCATATTCATCTTTTTGGGTCTGGGTTATCACACTAAGGATAGTGTTTTCTATTTCCATCCATATTCATGCAAAATTCAAGATGTCATTTTTTTTTACCACTGAGTAGTATTCTAATGTGTAAATATTCCACATTTTCTTTATCCATTCTTCCATTGAGGGGCACCTAGGTTGTTTCCAGGTTCTGGATATTACAAATAATGAACATAGTTGCACAAATGCTTTTGTAGTATGTTTCGGCATCTCTTGGGTATATTCCCAATATCCTGAGAAACCTCCACACTGATTTCCAAAGTGGTTGCACAAGTTTGCATTCCCACCAGCAATGGATGAGTGTTCCCTTACTCCACATCCTCTCCAGCATAGGCTGTCCTTGGTGTTTTTGATTTTAGCCATTCTGACAGGTGTAAGATGATATCTCAAAGTTGTTTTGATTTGCATCCCTGAATGCTAAGGAAATTGAACATGACCTTAAGTATCTTTTGGGCATTTGAATTTCTTCTGTTGAGAATTCTCTGTTCAGATCATTACCCCATTTTTTAATTGGGTAATTTAGAATTTTAATGTCTAGTTTCTTGAGTTCTTTGTATATTTTGGAGATCAGACCTTTGTCCGATATGGGGTTAGTGAAGATCTTCTCCCATTCAGTAGGATGCCTTTTTGTCTTAATGACAGTGTTCTTTGCTTTACAGAAGCTTCTCAGTTTCAGGAGGTCCCATTTATTCATTGTTGCTCTTATTGTCTGTGCTACTGTGGTTATAGGTAGGAAGTAGTTGCCTGTGCCCATGTGTTGCAGACTACTTCCCACTTTCTTTTCTATGAGGTTCAGTATGGTCAGATTTATATTGAGGTCTTTAATCCACTTGGACTTTAGTTTTGTGCGTGGTGATAGATAAGGATCTATTTTCATTCTCCTACAAGTTGACATTCAGTTATGCCGGCACCATTTGTTAAAGATGCTTTCATTCTTCCATTGTATACTTTTAGCTTCTTTGTCAAATATGAGGTGTTCATAGGTTTGTGGATTAATATCTGGGTCTTTGATTCGATTCCATTGGTCAACGTCTCTGTTTTTATGCTAATACTAAGCTGTTTTCATTACTATAGCTCTGTAATAAAGTTTGAAGTCCAGGATGGTAATGCCTCTGGCAGTTCTTTTATTGTATAGGATTGTTTTGGCTATCCTGGGCTTTTTGTTTTTCCATATAAAGTTGATTATTGTTCTCTCAAGTTCTATGAAGAATTTTGTTGGGATTTTGATGGGGATTGCATTGAATCTATAGATTGCCTTTGGTAGAATTGCCATTTTTATGATATTGATCCTACTAATCCAGGAGCATGGGAGATCCTTCCATTTTCTAGTATCCTCCTCAATTTCTTTCTTCAAAGCTTTAATGTTCTTGTTACTTCCTTGGTTAGTGTTACTTCAAGATACTTTATGCTATTTCTGACTATTGTGAACGGTGATGTTTCTCTGATTCCCCTCTCTGCTTCTTTATCCTTTGTGTATAGTAGGGCTACTGATTTTTTTTTTTGAGTTGATCTTGTATCCTGCCACATCACTGAAGGTATTTTTCAGCTGTAGGAGTTCTTTGGTAGAGATTTTGGGGTCACTTATGTATACTATCATATCACCTGCAAATAGTGAAAGTTTGACTTCTTCCTTTCCAATTAGAATCCCCTTTATCTCCTTATGATGTCTTATAGCTATGCTAGAAAGTCAAGCACTATATTGAAGAGGTATGGGGAGTGGACAGCCTTGTCTTGTCCTGATTTTAGTGGAATGGATTTGAGTTTCTCTCCATTTAATTTGATGTTAGCTGTCAGCTTGCTGTATATTGCTTTTATATATGATCCTTGTATCCCTAATCTCTCCAAGACCTTTATGATAAACGGGTGTTGAATTTTGTCAAATGCTTTTTCAGCATCTAATGAAATTATCATATGGTTTTTTCTTTCAGTTTATTTATATGATGTATTACATTGATAGATTTTCATATATTGAAACAGCCCTGCATCTCTGGGATGAAGCCTACTTGATCATAATGGATGGTTTTTTTTAATTTGTTCTTGGACTTGGTTTGCCCTTATTTTATTGAGAATTTTTGCATCGATGTTCATAAGTGAGATTGGCCTGTAATTCTCTTTCTTGGTTGTGTCTTTTTGTGGTTTTGGTATCACGGTAATGGTAGTTTCATAAAAAGAGTTTGACAATGAGTCTTCTGTTTCTATTATGTGAACCGTATTAAGGAATATAGGTATTAGCTCTTCCTGGAAGTTCTGGTAGAATTCTGCATTAAAACCATCTGGTCCTGGGCTTTTTTTGGTTGGGAGGTTTTTGATGACAGCTGCTATTTCCTTGCGACTTATAGGTCTACTTAAGCTGTTCACCTGGTCTTGATTTAATTTCGGTATATGGTATTTATCTAAAACACTGTCCATTTCTTGTACATTTTCCAATTTTGTGGCATACAGGCTTTTGTATTAGGACCTAATGATTCTCTGAATAACCTCTGTATCTGTCGTTATGTCCCCATTTTCATTTCTGATCTCGTTAATTTGAATGTTCTCTCTCCGCCTTTTGATTAGTTTGCATAGGGGTTTGTCGATCTTGTTGATTCTCTCAAGGAACCAGCTCTTTGTTTCATTGATTCTTTGGATTGTTTTCTGTGTCTTTATTTGGTTGATTTCAGACCTCAGTTTGATTATTTCCAGTCTTCTACTCCTCCTGGGTGAGTCGGCTTCTTTTTTTTTTCTAGAGCTTTAGGTGTGCTGTTGAGACACTAATGTGTGCTTTCTCTGTTTTCTTTATGTGGGCACTAAGTGCTATGAACTTTCCTCTTAGCACTGCTTTCATAGTGTCCCATAGGTTGGGCTATGTCGTGTCTTTATTTTCATTGAATTCAAGGAAGACTTTAATTTCTTTCCTTATTTCTTCCTTGACCCGGGGGTGGTTCAGTAGTTGACTGCTCAGTTTCCATGAGTTTGTAGGCTTTCTGGGGTTGGAATTGTTGTTCAATTCTAACTTTACTCCATGGTGATCTGATAAGACACAGGTGGTTTCTCCGATTTTTTTTGTATCTGTGGATGTTTGCTTTGTTACCGAGTATGTGATCAATTTTCGAGAAGGTTCCATGAGATGCTGAGAAGAAGGTATATTCTTTCCTATTTGGGTGGAATGTTCTATAGATGTCTGTTAAGTCTATTTGATTCATTACATCTGTTAGTTCTCTTATTTCTCTTTTAAGTTTCTATCTGGTTGACCTGTCCATTGGTGAGAGAGGAGTGTTGAAATCTCCTACTATTAGTATGTGGGGTTTGATGTGTGCTTTAAGTTCTAGTAATGTTTCTTTTACATGTATGTGTGCTTTTATATTAGGGGCATATATATTCAGGATTGAGACGTTAACCTGATGAATTATTCCTGTTAAAGGTATAAGTGTCCATCTCCATCTTTTCTGATTGATTTTAGTTTGAAGTCGTTTTTGTTCGATATTAGTATAGCCACAACTGCCTGTTTCTTAGGGCCATTTGACTGAAAAACCTGTTCCCAACCATTTACTCTGAGATAATCTCTGTCTCTGTGTGTGAGATGTGTTTCTTGTAAACAACATAATGTTGGATCCTGTTTTCGTATTCATTCTCTTAACCTGTGTCTTTTTTATAGGTGAATTGAGTCCATTGATATTAAGTGATATTAATGACCAGTGGTTGTTGACTCTGGTTATTTTATTTTTTGGGGGAGTGGCAGAGTTTGTGTGTTTCCCTTCTTTGAGTTGTGCTGGTGGAGGGTAGTTAGATGTCTGTGTTATTATGGGTGTTGTTTGCTTCCTTTAGTTGTGGTTTTCCTTCTCATACTTTCTGTAAGGCTGTTTTTGTGGCTATGTATTGCTTAAATTTGTTTTTATCCTGGAATATATTGTCTTCTCCATCGATGGTGAAAGAAAGCTTTGCTGGGTATAGTAGTCTGGACTTGAATCCATGGTCTCTTAGTGTCTGCAGCACATCTATCCAAGACCTTCTGGCTTTCATGGTTTCCATAGAGAAGTCAGGTGTAATTCTGATAGGTTTACCTTTATATATTACTTTACCTTTTTCCTTTGCAGCTCTCAGTATTCTTTCTTTATTCTCTATGTTTTGTGTTTTGATTATTATATGGCAAGCAGATTTTTTTTGATCCATTCTATTTGGTGTTCTGTATGCTTCTTGTTCTTTCATAGGAATATCCTTCTTTAGGTTGGGAAAGTTTTTTTCTATTATTTAGTTTAATATATTCTCTGGGCCTTTGAGCTGGAACTCTTCTCCTTCTTCTACCCCTATATTTTTTGGGTTTGTTCTTTTCATGGTGTCCCAGATTTCCTGGATGTTTTGTGTTAAGAATTTGTTGGATTTGTTGTTTTCTTTGATTAATGAGTTTATTTTCTCTGTCATATCTTCAGCGTCTGAGATTCTTTCTTCTATCTCTTGTGTTCTGTTGGTTATACTTGTCTCTGTAGGTCCTGTTCATTTACCCAGATTTTCCATATCCAGCCATTCCTCAGTTTGTGTTTTCTTCATTGCCTCCATTTCAGTTTTCAAGTCTTGAACTGTTTCCATTACCTGTTTGATTCCCTTTTCTTGGTTTTCTAGTGCATCTTTGAGGGATTTATTCATTTCTTCTAACCTTGTGTTCGTCTTCTCATCCATTTCTTTAAAGGAGTATTTCACATCTGCTTTAATGGTCTCTATCACTTTCATAATGTTACGTTTAAAGTTGATTTCTTCTACTACTTCGGATTAAGTTGTTCAAGTGTTCCTGTTGCATATTCGCTGGATCCTGGTGTTATCATGTTGCTTTTCAGGTTGTTGGAGGAATTCTTGCATTGGTGCCTGCCCATCTTTTCCTTTGAATGTGGTCAGAAGAGTCTAGGGGGTTTGGTCCTTTTGGTGTGGCTAACTGTGTACTTGGGAGATTTTTCTTGTTCTGCCCTCTCTTAGGTCCCCTCAGCACTGGAGTTGGTTCTCAGATCCCCTCCTCCCTGAAGTAGGCTGTGTTGGTGGATAAGGACTCCTTCTGGATGGCTCTACTTGTACTGGATCAGGGCCTCTTGCTGGCCTAGGACCTTGCAGACAAATGTGTGGGCTTGGTAGATGATAGCTCTATGGAACAAAGAAACCCCTGCAGCCCTGCACTCACCATCCTCTCCTCTGAGCCTCAGCCCTGAAGCAGGATGTGTTGTGAGATCCTAGGACCCCACAGATGGAAAGGGAACCTTGGGGGCAAGCTGGGGTGGGATAAGCAGAAAAGCCAGTAGCTGGGAGAGGCCCTGCAGCCGAAGGACCAGAAAATTTAGGGGATTGGAGGGCTCCTGCACTCCCTGCCTGGGGTGTCTGGGCAGCAGGGTGGGAGATACACTTACCCTCCAGATGGTTCTGCTGGTACTGGATCCATGCCCAAACTTTTTAAAATGAGGAGTGAATCAAGACATCCACTCTCGTGATCCTCCTGCTTCTGCCTCCTTCAGCAAATCCTACTGACGTGCACCACCAAAAGCAAAGAAAGCCAGCCTACAAACCACAATCCCAGAGAACTTAGATAACAATGAAGACACTAAGAGAGACTTACATAGATATAATCTACATGGAAAGTAGAAAGTAGAAACAGACAAGATCTCCTGAGTAAATTGGGAGCATGAAGACCTTGGGGGAGGATTGAAACAGGGAGGGGAGAGGCAGAGAGGGGAGCAGAGAAAAATGTAGAGCTCAATAAATACCAATAAAAAATGTATTGAAAAAAAGACATCCACTCTCAGTGATGTGGGAAGCCATGTGTCCTCAAAGAGAACACAATACCTTGGTAAAATCAGGACACAGAAAAAAATGAATTTGGCACACATGTGTGTCCTTAAGTGTTTCTCTCACTTTCTCGGTTATATTATTAATGGAAAACCTTAATCGTGTTTTTCCTTTGTAATGTACTTAATGAAATGTTTATTTGTATCTTTGGGGTAGGTATTATGGATTATTTGGCCACAGATGTTACTGGTGAAAGTTAGAGAAGATCTGACCACAGAAAGATCATTTGGAAAGAACCTGGCACCTTCCTAATCACTGTCTTCTTGATGTTTATTTTGAACAGTTGTTACGGTAATGACTTCTCTCTCTCTCTCTCTCTCTCTCTCTCTCTCTCTCTCTCCAACCAATACAACTAGGTAGTTAACAAACTGCTATAAAGCAATCACTAGCAGGTTACCTATGAAAGTGTTCTTTACAGCTCACAAAATGAGGATTGTTTATGTCCTCACTATGCATACACATTTCTTAAAGTTTTCCATTACTGAATATTTCATCTTTTCCACAATTGCATGATATAGGTGACAATGTTTCTTCCAATTAATAAACACATATATTAATACACAGAAACACCAGGCCTGAGTTCACACAGCTGGTTCAAATGAAAAGAGCCCATTTTTGAGTTTAATCAGAATAACTGAAAAAGTCACACAATTACTCATTACCTTGCTTCTAAAATACGATAAGTTGGATATAGTATTATCTATGTCAGATCCTTCAAGGAACCTGTCAGACCATATTTATAAACTGCAGTTCAGAAGCTCTGGTTGTTAGCTACAGACACTGTTCTACCTAGACATACAGCCAAAGCAGACTGTTTCAGAGCTAGGGAGATGTGCTGTAACACAAAATAGAAAATACATGTAGCCATTTGAGTAGATTTAAGGGAGTTATGATTATGGAAAATATATAGGCCAGAGTGACTATTTTAAGAAACCCAAAGCAAGAACATTCAACTATCTTGAACACTTCATTTCATGTATTTACACCTGAAAGTTCAATTATTTGTGAAACTTACAATGTGAGAAATAACCCTAGAAATTGTTTTCATGGATAACTGTCATGATGTTTTGTTTATTTTTATTACAACTTAAAGTCTATTCTGCATCACTTTCAGAGAGTTGCTGCCCAGAATATTTTTAAACAGGAAATTGTAGTGACATGACAGAGTGGCAACACCTGCTTTTCTGCCTTGGGCATCGGAGGGAGCCTTAGCATAATAAAGACAAGGCATTTAATGGTGTGATTATTGTGCATTGTAATACCTAGACTTTAAGTATTTTTGCAATAAATAGACAAATCCTTTTTTGAACCCAGAATTGGTAGTTTCATATCATTAGATAAGGAGTGATCATAGTACACCAGAAAAAGTATGAGATATTTGGAGTCACAACAAAGGAGATAAGGCAGAGAGGAAAAATGAGGTCATATGTGTTTCTAATAGTTAGAGCCCAGAAGGTAGCAAGGGGTTTATTAAATACATGTAAATGTACAATGAAAGGAAAGTGATATGGGTGATGATGGAACCATATTCTAATTTCAGTTTCTAGAGAACGCTTAAGATGAATGAGCATTGGGAGAATAGGAGAGAAGTGTCTGGTGAAGAAAATATGTTGTAAACTTGAAGCAGGAGAGACAGGGAACATGCAAGGAGCCGAAAGGAGTTCATGGCAATGAACAGAGAAAATGAGGAGTTCCCGTGATCGAAACTGTTACAGGCTATGCAAGAGAATGTTGTGTTCCATGACCCCAGGAATTGCAACTCAAATGGCTTTCAACAGCAAGATGAAATCCCCTTTCAATATAAAGACCACCAGAATATACTGTGCAATCTCTAAAGGACAGTATCATGGAAATTTGTAGAACTCATTTCAAACGAAAATGCACCATTGGAGAAATAATACTATGTCATTTATAGAGTGTAAAACTTGATTATAAATATAGGTGTGCTTTTTAATCTTTCTCTTAAACAAAACTGAGAATCCATCTTGTCTCACAGAAAAAAAAATATGAACAAATTAAGGAATAGCAGCTGACCAAGAAACTCGGGATTTGAGGAAAGACACTGTGCTGATTTTATTATTTCATTTTATTGTGTCATTTATTCTAGACTTGAAACTGCAGAATATAGTTACCAAGAAATGTCAATGCGTATAGACAAAAACAAAAACCAATCCAGGACATCACTACAGACTCTTAATGCAACCATAGTACTAAAAGATCATACTAAAACAACTTTTTGCCATAAATTTGGCGAGTTTGAGACGATGATCCACTTCCTCAAGAACTACAAACAATAAGAACCCATTCAACACAAAAGTGGAATGTCTAAATGACCGTGAAACTATTGAAGAATCTGAATTCATGATTTCAAAACCCTAAAAAGTAGTTCTTTAACTTGACTAAGAGACTAATTATACCCTTGTCAACATCAGACTTTTGAAATCATATTATAAAATCATATAAAATACAGTCATTGGGGAGATGAGTGAACAGCACACCGGATCATTGATTTCTTCTTTAACATTCATAGAAATCCACAATACTTGCAAAATAGAATGTCCAATTGAATGCCAAGCATGTTGTTCTAGATTACAATTCTAAATATGTAGTATGATTTTATGTCTTATGTTATATTGTATAGTTCAGTTTTAAATACAAATATAAACACAGTTTGTTCAAAAATATCTAGTTTGCTTTTGTTTCTTAGTTTGCACATGGACATCTGCTTCACATTTACCAGAGTAGGTAAAATAAAGTAAGCTTTTTAAAATTGTACTGCTGATACACACACATGCTAAAACTTTTGTCTTTAATAAGAAGTGAAGTAGAAACTCTCTCCCAAGCCTATGCACATTTTTGAACACACTGTGACCTGATTAGAGGTGTTTTTATCTGAATCAGTTCTTATTGTGTATGTGTATTGTTTTTTGATCGCATGAGACTGATTTTAAAATGCCTATGTAACTTGTCTGTACTGCTCTGCTTAGTGAATAGTACTAGTGCATGACGGTTGGCTGCTCCCACTCAGTCATTTGAAAGTCTAATCTCATGGCAGAGGTACCAGGGAGAGTCGTGCTCACAGCCCCAACTCTGGGAAACAGTGGGTTTATGCTGCCACCAAGTAGCTTGCAGCCCACAACACACAAACCCCAACCAAGTGCTCCCTGACAGGACCTCCCAAAGGAGCCCTCTATGCCACCAGCAGGAACTAGGAAGTTGCTTTCTAAAGGAGCCATGCCTCTGTAAGCCATTAACAAACAGAGTCTACCAAAGAAAAGAGGGAAGCTGCAATTGATTCCATTTTCATGTGTTTAGAATCCCTTTTTTAAGCTTTTTAAAGTGTTATGTGGATCCATGCCAGATGGTGGGCACCATATGAAATCAGCAGCAGGACAGGGCAGGACAGAGAATACTCCAGTTATAGACATCCGCAATCAACATGTGCTCCATTATGAATCTGATGCTTTTATTTAACAAATCTGAAGATAGAATATGCATGAGTGTATGTAGATATTCCAAAGCATGTATCTTTATGATGTTAAAATATCATTTCTTGGATTTCTGTGATCTATAATATATGAAACAAAAATAACTAAAGCAATAAATAGGTTTTACTCAATCTATGGATATAAACAATTCTTTGTTTAAGATGCATAATAAATTCATACTTTTCAAATGATTTAATACTCATGGGAACCTAAGATATGGGATCAATGACTACACTTTTTAAAATCTCACAGGGGAGGCTAATGTGTCCTTTGCATAGAGCTACTGACATACAGGATCTTAAATGTTCTTCTATTTTGACGTTTAATTTATTCAGTTCCTATCTGCTCTTAGAGTGCAGGGAGTGAGTTTTCTGCATTTCTTTGTATGCAGAGGCTTCTTAATAACTGGCATTAGATAAATGTTTCATGAGCAGAAGAACAAATGAATGGCTGAATATGAGATAAGATATCTCAATTTTTTTCCTGAGCGTTCTATGTGATACTAGTCACTTGTTAAAAAATTGTCATAAAAGTTAATTAAAAACCTATTAAAGATAAAATAGAATGTATTAGCAAGTAGAAAAAATATGAGCAGAACAAACTCAATTGTTTAGAACTTTTGCAGCCAAGGAGGTTAGGAAGAACCATTTAAACTGCATTGGGATTATGTTTAGGAAACTAGAACATGTTATGCTGAAAAATATGCAATAGAAAGTGAAATGTTAAAGAAATAACAGCGGTGTGTCCATATTGAGAGAGGCTGAAGAATAAACAGAAATGAGAATGATACTTTGTCACTGAAGCTGATGTAACCACACTGCAGGCTAGAAAAGTAGACATATACATATGTATATTTTGTAATGCTATTGAAAGTAACTTTGTTCCAGGGACTAAGAATGTATTAAACAATGCAGTGTTTCCCTTCAGGACAAGTTAAGTGAGTTTTTTTTTTTTTTTTTTTTAAATTTCCTAGTCTGGCATTTTCTGAGTTTTAAAATAATTTGGCTGCTCTGGTTTTTGACGTTCGAAATATTTTAACAATTAAATGTTTTATTAAGTCAGTGGAACTTGAGATCACCTGGTCCAGGGTAGGCTGTCATTTGTTTCATTTTGATTTTATTTTGGAATAAATCATTAGTGTACACACACACACACACCCACACGGTTTGGAGTACATTGATGTAATCTATTTTTTAAAAATCTCTTGAATGTTTTCATTAATTGTAGTTCCTAGAGTGAGCAAAGTTGCCAGAAAAGCATACTCCTACATAAAATATACTAAAAGGAGCATCATTAGGAAGCAGTTTCTTAAAGTAGTAGTCAATGGGTACACTAACATAACTAGCTTAAAACAGCACTCATAGATGAAAAGCTTAAAAGTAGGAATATGTAATACCAAATGAGTCTATGGCCTCCAGGCATGTCCACCGAGAGCTTAACTGAAGAGGTCCATATGGTGTACTGACCAAGAGAGTCATATTAATAATAGTGGAAATTTATATATACCTTACTGTATGTCAGAACTCAGGGTTGCTTATATTCTTTTGGGACTGGAGAACTGTATAATTAATGCATTAATTATCAAAAATAAATGAACTTGATCATTGATTCAAGGGTACTTAACAATAAGCTCTTCCATTTGTAGACATTGTTCTAGTTTTCTGTATTTAGCAATACCTGGCAAAGCTTTCTAAATACACAATAGAGCAGACCAAAAGAGTGTGGTATGTGTACTCATGGCCCTCGGAGGAAGTGCTGTAAATCAATAGAGATTTGATTTTCTATTTATATTTTCCATTTTAGTATTTACTTTTGCTCTGATAAAATACTTCAGCAAAAGCAACTCAATGGAGAAAGTGTCTATCTGCCTCACAAAACTAGGTTACAGACTGTCATTCTGGGATAATCAAGGTAGCAGGAATTTTTAAGCAGTTAGTCACATCATAGAATAGAGAGAGAATGGATACATGCATGCTCACAAGTACTCAACTTCACTTTTCTTTCTTTTTTTTTTTTTTGTAGTTTTGGAGCCTGTCCTGGAACTAGCTCTTATAGACCAGGCTGGCCTCGAACTCACAGCGATCTGCTTGCCTCTGCCTCTGGAGTGTTAGGATTAAAGGCATGCACCACCACCACCTGGCCACTTTCCCCTTTCATTCCTTTCATTCAATACAGAACACAGATCATAAAAATGAATGTGTCTTTCCACTTCAGGTAACCCAATTAAGAAAACCCCTCTCAGGTTTATCCACAGACTATCCTAATTCTTATAATCCTCACTGAGACTCTTCCCAGGTGACAGAATGTGTGAAGTCATCAAACAAAAAGCAACCAACATGTGACAAAACACATGGAAGAGAATAGAATTTGAGAAGCCATATTTTTATGTTAAAGAGGACCCCACTAGGCTATGAACGGTGGTTACATGCAATGAAGAGAAGGGCATTTTGCAGTATTTATGTGTCTGTGGAAATTTCTGGGAAGTACAAACATCTGCTTGATTGAGAAGACTGGAAGGTCCTTGTGCTTCCTACCATTCAGAGATTTTCATGATCAAGAAAGGTAGAGAGGCAACAAGTCATTGAATTTGTCAATTGGATTAATGGAGTACTTAAAAAAAGATTATCTGAAACCAATTATTCACCTGTGATGTTTATTATAGTTTAAGATGTCTAGTGAGAAGTATGGTTGAAGCTAAATATTCTGTGACATTTTGGGATATCCAGAAAGGAGCTTAAGTGCTGAAATTTATAAATAATGTATAGAATTTATGGTGGGCAACATTCTATATATGACTCAAAACAAAAGTCATGAACATTACCCTGAATATGAGAAGATGTTTCCTGATGAAAGATTGTTAAAAACTACTGAAATTAGCAAAGACCAAATAAATCCCACACTGGTTAGAGCTTCATTAGGAATAGAAATACCTCACTTTTCATGACAACTTCAAGAAAATAATGTCTGGTTGAAAGAGAATACTATAATTCCAAAATGAAAAAGAAAACATGGGGTTTGTGAAAAGTAATAGACATTATGTAACCTCAATTTAAAGACATTCTGATGATCATCTGTTAATTCTTATTCTGTCACAGAGACACACTGGCACCATTTTGTGATGAAACCAGTGAATTAAACTAAAGGCCCAAATCAGACCAACTCACTTCACAAAGGTTAAAGCGTGACCACATTAAAGTGAGTTGTATATTAAGTTCTAAAATATGATTGTCTATTGAATAATGCTAGTGTATTTGATAATGACACTTTATGCCTTATTAGAGTCAGCACATTATTCAATCAGTACATCAAAATAGTGCTTTGAACTTTAACCTTTGACATCAGTTGATATATTTTCCTGATATGAAATAAATATGCAATGTTTCAAGTAGCTTAAAATTATTTTTCTTTTAGATGTAGCATGAAGTGTTTATTGTATTAATTTTTCAATTAAGCTTTTTTTGTGTTTATAAAATTCAGTGTATGGCAATGATAACTGAATAATAATTCAATTCATAGAAAAGGGAAATTGTTACATCAATTTATTTAACATTTCATTGTTTATGATCTGTAGTTTATTAGTTAGTGTTTTATAGCCCCAAAGTGTAAATGAGTGAAATATTTGCCCCTGGCAAGATGCTAGAGTTAACAATCTCACACATTTCCTCATCAAGAATACAAACAAGAATAAAATTCTTCTGACTCACTCTTTTCATTCAAAAATAAACTCCTTTCATATATCAAGATTCAAGGCACTCCATTACCCACCAGAATAGATGAGTTTACAGGCATTTTTTTCAATGAATAAAACATTTTTTCCCAATGAATAAGAAAAGGTTGGTAAAGAGAGGGTGTAAAAATGATAATATAAAATTGCTTGCTGTCACTTAATTAGGTCAGGTATTCACCATATTGTTGGCTGGAGAAAAAAATACTTGTTGAATGTGTGCTAAGCAATATGTGAGGAAATGAATATTTATTGCTTCACTTCACATTTAGAGTGCTTGTGTATTATCACATTCCATAGCTATGAGGGCACACATCCTTTCTTTTTCTTGACAGAAATCTTCTGTACCTATCATCCATAAAATCAGAATCTGATTCCCTAAGCTAGCAAATCTTCTCTTATTAAGACTTAAAAATTTTCGCAAATTTATTCTGCAAATGGCATCTCCTTGCTTATGATCATTCAGAAATAATGACATAGTATCCAAGGGGAAATAATAGAAAGTCTATTGACTGAGAAAATTGTAAATTAGGGAAGATGGCATTACCAAATATGATTCTGTTAGAATTATAATAAGGCTGTGAACCTATTCTCAACATGAGCCTGAAATCAGTTATTTAAATGGATTCTTGTTCCCAATGAAGAATTCTTTCTTTCTTCTTTTCAAATAGAAAAATGACTCATCAATATGTTATAAGCACACACACACATACACACACACACATGCATATTCAGACATGCAAGTTGGTCTCATTAGTAGAGGCTATTGTAAGGAGTAATCTAGTATAGGCAACTGTATAGCAAAGCTGACCGACCACACATGTCACTTTTCTTTCTTACTTTGATAATTATATGAACCTGTTCCAACCATGTACATTCTGTAACACTCAGTTTTCTTAAAGCTACATAGTCATGAATTGGGAATTTGATGTCTGTTTGGCAATATCAGTCAATGTAATAATTCTGAAATAAGAATGGGGTTATTTAAATGTCTTAGCAAGACTGAGCAAGGCTTGGCAGTGCTACTGAGCAGTACATTTGCTAATTAAATTACAGCTTCTTAAACTGAAAGCTGAAAGGATCCAAACATAACAAAAAAGCTATATATTAGTGTAGGTGGAGACTGCTTGATCATTTCCCGGCCACCCAGACCTAAATAATGATACAGAAACTACATTAATTACAACACTGCTTGGCCAAAAGCTTATGTATATTTCTAGCTACCTCTTACATCTTAAATTAACTGATTTCTATTAATCTGTGAATCACCATGAGACTGTGGCCTACCAGTAAGGTTCTAGCTGGAGGCTAGGGTCTTTCTCCTTCGGTAGCTAAATGGCCCCTCTCTGACTCCACCTACTTTTTCTCTCTATTTCTGTTTGGATTTCCTGCCTGACTTTACAAAGTCATTGGCTAAAACAACTTCTTTAATAGTTATTACTATAAATAAAATATATTCATAGTATTCAGAGGACAATCCCACATCATATTCATATACATGCTTGCAGTTTTACTTATCATCCTTAATAGAAATTGTTTTCAAACTTAATATATACCATATAAGGGGAAAACATGAAGTAATATCAAAAGATAAAATTTGTGTTTTAATGTTAGATAAATCTAATATTATTTTTAAATTAAAAGATCATTGTAAAAACAAATAATATATCACTATAACAAATATTGCCAAATTATTAATTTGGTTAACTAATATGTTTATATATAGCTAATACAGAATTCATGTTAATACTGCTTATTTATAGCGGAAGTGTGGGATTTTAAAGGAATAATAAAATGTAGTCACATTTTGTATTTTCAGTATTCATAATTACTTTGACAAGAATCAGTTTTAATGTTAATTTATAAGAAAATATATACAAATAAAACATGCATTCTTTACTAGATTACAAATTCAATCTTTGAAAGACAAGAACATGTAGGAAATATTTATGGATTTAGAAAACTAAGAAAAGCTTGCACATTGAACTCTTTTCTATGTCTGCATTTCTCAGTCCATGAATTCAAAAATCCAACATCAGTATTAAAACTTATTCAAGTAGATAGCTGTGGGTTATATAACTCAGATTGTAGGGAGCTTCGTGGGCACACAAGTCCTTAAAGGCCACTAATTAGTCTTTCTTTCTTTCTTTCTTTCTTTCTTTCTTTCTTTCTTTCTTTCTTTCTTTCTTTCTTTCTTTATTCCTGTAGTATATACTTCGAGCTTGGTAAAGAAAATACTACTTTGTAGAATTCCAGCACAGTAGTGATAAGAAAAGATGTATCAAATGGTGGATGGAATTTAGAGTTCATGAACAAACAATAACAAAAACTGCAAGGCTGGTCACTGTGTCTCAAAAACTGCACAACAGCAGAAATGTGTTTCAAGACTAATCATTTGGAGTACGGATCTTGAAAAGAAGAGCTATTGAAGACATAAACCTTAGAATTCACTCTGAGAAATCTCTCCATTAAATGAGTGTAGTTATTTAAAAACATTTATTTCAAGGGAGAAATACAGTAGTGCAGAGATGTGAGTGGGTTACTCAGGTCTGCTGTGGCTTTGCCTTTGCCTTGTAAAAGATCTTAGCTGAAAGTTACATGGGAAAATCCAATGAATAAATTGGATGTGTTCACTCGTTATTTATCCTCAACTTATGGTCTATCAGGCTGGAACTGTACTGCTGAGACTGTTCTCTGCTCCAATTGCAATTTATTGGCCTCACTGCAAAGGTATGTCTGCCAAGGAAAGCACACATAGACAAGGATAGCAAGCTCATGTGTTGTGGGACATATTGAAGATGTGTTACATGTGTTGATGTTGTGGAACATTTGCTTAATGATACAAAGATGTGTTGCATTTTTTTATGTTGCATTTGTTTACCTCTGTGAAGCTGTGTTATTTTGCTGTCTAAAACACCTGATTGATCTAATAAAGAACTGAATGAACAATAGCTAGGCAGGAGAAAGGATAGGTGGGGCTGTGATGTGGAGAGAATAAATAGAAGAAAAAGGAGGAGGACGAGGAGGAGGAGGAGGAGGAGGAGAAGAAGAAGAAGAAGAAGAAGAAGAAGAAGAAGAAGAAGAAGAAGAAGAAGAAGAAGAAGAAGAAGAAGAGATCAAGAGGGTAGAAAAAGGAGGAGAGAGGACATCAGGGGACAGCCACCCAGCTGCACTGCAGGCCATGGAGTAAGAAGTAAATAGACATATATAAAATAGAGAAAGATAAAAGCCCTGAGGCAAAAGGTAAATGTGATAATTTAAGTTAAGAAAAGTTGTCTAGAAACAAGCTAAGTTAAAGCCAGCATTCATAAGAAAGAATAAGTCTCTGTGTAATTATTTGGGAACTGGGTGGTGGGGCCCCCAAAGAGTAAACAGTTTTAAAAAGGCAGAAAAACAAAGAAACAAACAAAAATTCCATTCATGGTCACAGATCACCTGCAATGTCAGTGGCAAAGCTTGACATACCCTAAGAAAGAACTATTCGTCTATGGTATATCATTTTAATAATGAAAGCGGAGACTCAAAACCTATATTCTTATACGGTCATTGTGATGTTCAAAAATATAAACAAGTATATAAACTTGAGGTCAAAGAACACACCAAATTTTTAGTGAATTTATGGGCCTATTATTATTGTTTTCAACTCCTATAATACCAATCCTTCTCCTATCCTAAACACAGCATCTTTTGAGAATAAAGTTTATAATTATCTCATCTTTATAAGAGATTGGAAAATGATTGTTTCTGTCTTGATGTAGCAAAGAGGCTAGATTTTCCAAAAAGAAAAATCAAAATATTGGATAGTATGAATTTATAGTGTCAAACACTGGATAAGCAGCAACATGTGCATCATGTGATCTCTCCAGCTGTCAGAGGATAGTCTTTATCACAGGGGATGTGAGATATCAGCAGAGCTGATCAGTGTATAAATGAAGGGAAAATAATCAGAGTTTAGGTAGGACAGATCCCTGGAGATATGTAAAGGAGACTTGAGCCTTTAGAGAGAGTCTTAGCTAAGAATGAATGTAGGAAATGTGCATGCAAGGCCAGAGAAAGATCAACCAGAAATAAATATGTTGGATGGAGGCCACTTGTTGGTCCCCGGCTGCTCAGCCCTGAAATAACCACTCAGAAATTGTATTAATTATATCACTGCTTGACCTATTAGCTCCAAATTCTAATCAGGTAACTCTTACATCTTAATTTAACCCATTTCTCTTGATCTGTGTATCACCATGAGGTCGTGGCCTACCAGCAAATTTTCAGCATGTCTGTCTTCCAACGGCAGCTCCAAGGCTTCTCTCTGACTCCATCTCCTTTCTCTCAGCATTCAGTTTTGTTTTCCCCACCCCACTTATTTCTGTTCCTCTATAGCTCTGCTATAGGCCCAAAGCAGTTCCATTCACAGCATACAGAGGAGAATCCCACATCATAAAGAAGGAGAAAAATCCAGTAATGTCATTGGGCCCCTGCAAATCAGAACAGATTATGGTGCTAAGAGTCAGTTCTTGCTTGCAATAGACAAGTCTGGAAATTGTTACCTTCGTCGCATTCATTATTTCTAAGCATGAGGTATGAAGCCCTTTACTGGTTGTTGGCATGAGCAGTCACTTAGAAACATGCAGACGGACACATTAACATTGTCTCTATTTGGTGCAACAAAATATGGAAATAAATTTCTGCTACTAATTGGACAACATTGTGGAACACTCAGGTCAATACTATGATAAATATTGTGACAATCGACTTTCTTGGGAAGCCAACAGTAAGCAAGTCCTGATAAGTCTATCTCAGCCCAATATCTAATCAAATCTGTTAAAATATGCACCATTATGAAGTGGAACATTGGCTAGGGATCATTTAAATTCACTTTAAGTCCACCACAGAAGCTACAGCTGAACGCTAAGTGTGTACCTTTTGCCAACAAGTATCTCATTTGTCTCATAATAGGAGTCAGACTATCTGGTGTGCTATGTCTACATATTTCTGGCAAATTTACCATGATGAACATTAGTCTGTCTTTGGGTAATCATTTCTGCTTCGTTGCTCTTCCAGTCCGGCCATTTGATTCTGGTACTGTATATCCTTTTAAATAAAAATATATTATGTTATCATCTTTACATATCACAATAAACTGACAGTGGTACCACTTAGGTCAAGGTCCAGTCAACAAAGGGCCAATTGCCATGCACTTGATAGATACTTGGTAAGGCTTACTATCCTTGGCGTGCTTATGTCACCACAAAACAGAATAGGCTTTTAAAACTTCAAATGTGAAATATTCTCTCTACCTCTCTCAGCTGACCTCTTGAAGAGAAAGCCTGTGCAGTACAAATGGCTATGTCCAAGGATGGGTTTGTTTGCTTTTGTTTATGATAATCAAAATTGTGGTTTTGAAAAGACACTGTGACCAAAACAAGAAACTTAAAAGAAAGAACTTATTTTGGGGGGTTGCTTCCAGTCTCAGAGGCTTAGTCCATTGTCACGATGATGGGAAGCAGACAAGCGTGGTGGTGGAGCAGTAGCAGCACGCAGCTGGAAAGAGTGAACTACTTAGCCTGACTTGTATTTTTGGAAACGTCAAAGCCCACTCCCTCCTCCCACACACCTCCTCCAAGCCCACATCTATTCTAACAAGACCAGACTAGTTAGTTATTTAGCCAAGGACTAAGCATGCAAGCATCTGAAGATATATGGCCATTCTCATACAAACCATCACACTATACACATCAGAGTAGAGTCTAGTGTATAAGCTGTGCTGTATCTTTCTGTGACCTGATACCCTGCTTTTTTTCTGCATTTTCCTGTTTTGTTTTAACTGAAAACATTTCTTCATACAATATATTCTGATCACAGTTTTTCCTCTCCCTCATTTCCTTCCTGATCTTCCCCACCTCTCTACCCTTTCAACCCTATGCCTTCTTTTTCTCTTACTTTAAAAAACAAACAGACAAATAGGAAAGCAAACAAAGCAAATTAAAACATAAAATAAAACAAGGAAAAATAATGAGAAATACATACACACAAATACACAAAACATAAAAACACAAAATTGGAAATCATAGTATGCCAGGAAAAAAAGAAAATTTTCAAAAGTAGCATTGAATTTGCTTTGTGTTGGCCATCCACTTCTAGGCTTTGGGCCTGCCCATAACTGTGGATTTTTTATCCAGTGAGACTCTACTGGAGAAAATTAATATTCCTTTGCTAGCAGTTATCAATTGGAGATTGCTTCTGGTTAGGGATTGGAGCTTGTGTCCACTTCCTTTCTCAGCATTATGACCCCACCTCATTTGGACCTGCTCAGACCTGTGAATCACAGTCTCTGTGAGTTCATATGTACATCAATCCTGCTATGTCAATTCCTTGGTATCACCTGTCCCATCTTGCTCTTCCAACCATTTTGCATGCTCTTTTGCATAGTTACCTGATCCCTAAGGTACTGGGTTCAATTAAAACATCACATTTCAAACAGAGTGTTCCAAGACCTTCCATTCCCTCCATATTGTCCCACTGTATTCATTCCCATTTATTGCTAAAGGCAGCTTCTCTGATGATGACTGAGGGAAAAACAGATCTATGTGTAGGAGAAAGTTATTAGGAGTCATTTTGCTGTTATAAGCCTTTAACAATGGTTCTCAACCTGTGGGTCATAACCCCACAAATGTCGCATATCCGATATTTACATTACAATTTATAAGACCAGTAGTACAATTACACTTATGAAGCATCAATGAAATAATTTGTGGTTGAGGGTCCTCACAACATTGAGAAATTGTATTAAATGCTCAAAGCATTAGGAAGGCAGAGAACCACAGCTTTAGCAGAACAGTAGTATTTGGTTTACCCCTAGGTTCATGGCCCATCTAGTCTCATGTTCTTGGCCACGTGAGCACTGCCAGACATGGATTGGTAGCCTGCCGAGCACCTTTCAGTAGAGTCAGTGTGGGTGAAAGCTCTAGATAGACACCAGCTTAAGTTCTCTGTTTCAAATGAGCTATATAGATATAGTCTTCATCAGTAAGGGCTTGACATCAGCTTATGGGGAACAACCTTGGCAATAGCCAGGGTTGTTTGAGGTTTTCTATGCATCTCTTTTTGCAGAAACTCAATCAGACATAAAATATTCCTGTCACTGGATGTTTAACTTGGTGCTTTGACTTTCCTATTATTTGGTGAATCCATTTATATTTATGTTACTACGTGTGTGTGTGTATGTGTGTGTGTGTGTGTGTGTGTGTGTGTGTTTATACATAGAACCTGATGTAGGACGATTCAGGTCTACATAGAAACTATTAAAAGCCAAGACAGCTAAAATACACACACACACACACACACACACACACACACACACACTCACGTGCATTTATTTTGATGGGTTTCTATAGGAACCCTCTAATGGCTTTTAGTGTTAGCAACCCCTTCTTGTATTTCCTCCTTTATCCCCTTTTTCTCCCCGTTCTCCATTTAATCCTTTGGTTTCAATTTTCTCAGTTATTTATCTCTCTTGGTCTTCTGCAGTTTCTTAAGTAGGCTGTGTAGTTCTGCTTGGTTTTACACCAGCAACTTAGTATCTTTCTTTATTTATGTAGAAACTAGGTTCTTTTCCAAACATCTCTTCATAGGAGATATCTCCTATACTTACATAAAACAATTAACATCCAGGTGCATGAACAGCATTTGCAAGTTAATCTGTATTATTTTTCTCTGTAGCATTTGAAATCTGACATATTTATTTATTTTGAGGAATTCTATTATCTTTGTCTCATATATTTATCCCATAGAATGTCAGTGACAAGAGAACTACAATGATAATAGTTTTTCCACATACCATCTCCAAAATTTAGACAGTTTGTGTCATAGTGAGAATGTCACAAATACTGAAATAAATAAGAACAGAGGTGTAGAAAGTTAATTAAGAGAAAGTGATTTTCAGATGATAACAGGAGGGAGAGATGGCTCCACTGGGTTTGAGAGAACTGGATGCTGGGTTTCATCACCAGCACCACATTTGGGCTGAAAACCATGGGCAACTCCAGTTCCAGAGGCTTCAATATCCTCTTCTGGCATCTCCAATATCCTCCCATGCATGCTTGTTGTGCACATATATGAAAACAAAACACCCCACACTTAAGATAAAAATAAAATAAATATTTTAGTAAAATACTGTTGTGACATTAATAACCTATTTCTTAAATAATAGAATTTTTGATGTATTTAATGACACCTAAATCCAATGGTCCACTTGAAGGTTTGTCTTGTCTGTCAAATGTCCTCATTTAGTATAATCCAAATCCTTAGAAGTGAAAGCAATTAATATGAAATGATTTTCCATTCCTGGGTCTGAATTCACTTTTTTTTCACTTTTTTAAAAGGAAAGCAAAAGAATCCTGACTGTTTCTTTTCATAAAAAGAAAATTGTGAACTATATATTTGCCTGCCTGAGCTTCTGCTTGAACAGCCCTCATCTGCTTGATACCATGTGTCAGTCCAGCATATGTCAAGTAATCAGTGAGTCTGCTGTTTATGAAAGCTAATGAAAAGATGACTACGATCTCTTCAGTTCTCATGGGGACCGCACAGCTCAGTGGCCTCCCGCATGCCTCCAGAAGTGATTACATTGTAGAAAACTGCTAAGTTCATTTCTAGGCTTAGAGGAATATTGTTTTGAAAAAGAAATCAGCAGACTAAATACATGACCATTCCCTCTAGCCCTCATTTTCTTTTCCAGATAGACAAAGACATAATGGAAAAAATCTACAAAGCAGTCTCAGAAGGTATTTTTTTCTCTGTTAAAACACAGAGGCAAATGAATTTCTTCTGATTCCATGAGGTCCTGGTAATAAAACGTCTATAATAAGAGTAGTACTGGCACAGGCTTTTCACCCTTGTGACTGGTTAGTAGCTCTGGGAAATGGAAGAAAGAAGTCTGAGGCAGTTTTGAGGCCAGCAGAAAGGAGATTTTCTCCATAATTTTGCAATATCTGCAAGCTGAATGAGATCTTCCACCATGGCAAAAGCTTTACTATTATTTCAAGCATTTCCTACGCCTTAACAATTCTCTAATTTTATTTATTTATTTATTGGGAAATAACCAACAATTCAACAAACTTAATGTAGAGACTGATGGTTAAAATTTCTTTATATTTTCTCTTCATAATTACACTTAAATTTTTATCACATAATTTAGAAAATTAAAAAAGTGAGTACACAAAAATTTCTGTAATATAATTAAGTAGGTTAAATAAGCTCAAAAAGTTTAATTTCTTCTGTGCCCACTTTTTCTGTAGGAGGTTGGCAAATGAAGGTGGCAATGGTGCATCATGGCCCACACCTTCACTTCCCTCTCCCTTCCTTTCTTCCTTTCCTGGTGGTTCCCTTTTTCTATCTCCCTAACTTCTTTATGTTTTTGTGTCACATTATTTTATTACTCCCTTTTTGTTGCCTCCTAAACTGTCCCTTAAAACCTCCTTTTCCTTTCTAGTGTTCCCAACTTTGTAGTCTCATGGTTGATTTTTAAAACTTTATAGTGATCCCCAGAACTGGGAATGAGTCCCTGACATCAGGACTTGAAAAGTTCTCCAGATAGTTAGCAATTTGTATAAGCTTGAGATTCTCAGATTAGATGTGAGTAGGTCAAAAGAGTGATATCCCAGGTAACAGTATCAGCACCAGATAGATAGTTTCACAAAAGGTAAATTCAGAATCCAGACAGACTGTCAGAACGAGAAATAACTCAGGGTCGATGGCTGCCATCTGAGACTTAATAAGTGCCATGAAAGATACTGAAACAATGAAGGCTTCACACTTCTGTTTTAGAAGCTTTTCATGCTAAATATAATCCAATAGATTCATAACTAGTGTTTCTAATTGTTCCAGTTATACAAAACATTTCTACTTGGGCATTTAAGTGCCTTTAAACCCTGTAGAACTAGGATGCCTGGCCACTGTGCCTTTTGCAATTGTTTTTTGCTGCTTACTTTAAATTTTAAACTCAGGGTCAGCTCCAGATGTTCTGAGTTTAAATCTGCATTTGAATGGTAATTTGTGCATATATTAATCTGTGAAAATCACAGGTTTCAGACAGTTGATCACAAACCTGGAAATGTGCAATGTTCAGACTTCACCTAAGATTGAAGCAGTGTCTAGAGAGATGGACCCAGACATCTCTGTGACTCCAAGTCTGAAGGTAAATGAAATTTCTATGTCATAGGAACCAAGAATAAAGTAGGACTAAGATAAACTCCTAAATTCCCAGACAATGATCTTCTAATAGCCAGCCACAGTGCAAAACAAAAGAATATGTACTGGACATGTCATGTGGGGTCCAATTTTGATGGTGACACCATGTTTGAATCTTGTGAACACAAAATTGAACTTTATACTAAATAAACATGTTATAATTTCAGTAAATCCTTCTTGATCTGTATAATGCATATAAAGAACACATTAGCAATTTAACCTTTTCCATAATCTCTCATTTACCATTTTGACTCACCATTTGTTCTTAATAGCTAGAGAAATCAAAGCGCTTGGAGATCATGATGATTTCTAAGGCTCATTGCTTTTCTATGACCATAGGGCTGAACAAAACATCAAATAGCAGAGAAAAAGGCACCTTCCCAATTTGCAGTCATCTCGACCTCAGGTGCTTCACTCTGTAGCTGTGTGATTCTTGATGCTTCTGTTTCACCTCTCTGACCACTTCAAAGGAAGGTTCTTTGAAGGCTTTGCTAGGAAGTGACTATGTAACCAAGAAATCCTCAGACCAAATGATGAACATTCCCTACCAATGATCTCACATTAGAGAACATTGTTAAAAATCTGTTTCAGACTGGCAAGATGACTTAGCCAGAAAAGCAATATCTTTCAAAACTAATTTACTGGAATTCCATTCTTGGAAGCTATGCAAAGGCCAAAGGAAAGAATATCTCCAGAGAGGTATTCTCTGACCTTGTGCAGGTCACATATGTATACAAAAAAAGGATAAAATCTCATTCTCATCTTAAGTAAACTTACTTTGCTATAAGAAACTAAATTTAATATATCAGTAATAGGAATTTGCTGTCACTCAACTTATCACAACTGAGTATCTCAGCTGCTTATGAATGTGTAAGAGATTGACAGGACCATATTATATATCTTTAGGTTGTTGCTGATATATCTTGTACTTGACTTAATGAACTCAAGTTCATTGAAGCAAAATAAATTGTGGGGACCAGAGATATAGGATGGTTGGCAGAGAGCTTGCCTAGAACATATAACACCTTGGATTCAGTTTCCAGACTGAGCCTGGGAGGAGATGCATGTCAGTAATCTTAGCACTTGAGAGGTTGAGAAGGATATCAGGAATTCAAGATCAGCATTGGCTACACATTGAATTCAAGGTCATCTTTTACCAGAGAAGTAAATAAGAAACAAAAATCCCAAAAACCCAACTCGTTTTTGCACTATAATGAAAAATTTATATATTTAAATAAGTATTCTACAATGTCTAAACCAGACATGCTCTCTCTTGCCCAAGATGTTTGTTCTTGGAATATTTAGGCAGGGGAATTTTCATGAGTTCTATGCAGTGGTGTCTTTTCATTTTGCTTCTAAATAATCAACCAGTACTAACTTTAAGTTTGATTCATGTCAAACTTTTTACTTTGTATATAAATTTGAGCATTTTGACCATGTTGTTTGCTATGTTACATTAAGTACTTTTTCCTGGTCAGAAGCAAATAATTATCTAAGATCTTATACAACATCTATTCTAGTTATTCAGATAAAGAGTCATATGTGTTTAAAAGGATTTTTGTTTTTAGATAACAGTATGGAAATTTGAAATTGCATTGCCTTACAAAAATGTACAGTCAGACATGCTCATTTTCAAAGGGATATAGTCATATAAGTCATTGAATTAGGAATACCACAAGAATTGATGAAGTCTGAAGAGTTATGTAATTTCAAGTCTTCAAGTCCCACTAGATGCACTTTACTATTACACTCTGAGGCTCTCTGGAGACTAGTCAAGTTTGTAATGGGCTCATCAACACTTTTTAAACTGAATTTTGCTAATTCCCTGCAGGAAGAAGCTTGTTTCACTAGAGACTACTAAAGCCGATTCACCTACAGTAAGGGTCTGCATTTCAGATTATCATTTGGTGTTCATTAAATGTTCATTATCATTAAATGTTCACCTATTATAAAATCTGCTTCTTGTGCACCTACTTTGACACTGACCCTTCTGATAGTCAGTTAATCATTTATATACAAGAAAATTACAAGAAGTTGCAAACTTTTTCTCAATTTTAACCCCCTCTCTTCAAATATGGTTTACAGTTAGGCTCTGATAAGTATGGAAAATCAATTACAAGGAATGTATTCAACTTCAATTCAAACCACCCTAATCCTTCAGCACATTTTCTTATATTTATATTTAGCCTATATCAGTTGCAAAAAATAAATCTCATGTGTTAATCATACTTTACCAGTATTTTATCTAAGTTTTGTTTGCAATTAAAGTATTATTTAGCCTACAGGTCATAAGCATTTGTAGCATTGAAGCTGAGTGTTTTGCTAAGTTTCAGAATTATTCTCATATAGTTCATACAAACATATAGTTCAGTTGTGGTGGAGCATGTTTATAATCTCAGCAAAGTAGAAGCCAAGGCAGGACACTAATCTCTAACTCAAGAACATCTTGGGCTACATATTGATCTTAATGCCAGAATGAAATACACAGTACGATCTTCTCACAAACATCAAAAATAAGGATGGCAAGATGCCTCAGCATATAACAGCACTTACTACCAAGACTGACACCTGAGTTTGGTCCCTGGAATCTACATATTAGAAAGAGACAACTAAACAATTGACATCTGCAGCTTGTCCTTTGACTTGCACTTGTGCATAGTGATCTGATGTGTGTGCACACATATGTACACACAGAAACCAAATAAACAAATGTAATAATTTTTTTCTTTATTGCAATGTCAACACAAATATTCCTTCACCGAGTATGGAACATCATTTTGAAAACATGGATATCTTACATAAGCAACACTTCAAAATGCTGTAAAGTCCTATTTTTGGATAAGAATCAAAAGTTAGGAGTGTCAACATAAAATTAAATCTTTGAGGACACTAGTAGAGTGAATGTAAAAGGAAAGCTGAGTAAATAAAAACACATGACAAAAGACTCAAAAGCTTTTAAATTTCATTCTTTTTTTTCTTTGTTATCAGGAATAGAAAAGTATATATCATCTTATTTCAATGATATGGATTTCTCTCTATTTTTTATTTTTTATCTTACACAAAACATAAAACAACATCAATTAAAGACTATCAAACAATAAAAATAAACAAAAACAAAGCAATATTGACTGAATCAATGGGTGTTACAAAGAACCTGTTGATGTGCACATCTTCCTGTAATGACTTTATCATTTGTCAATACAAATACAGACAATGTGCTGTGCATCTCACCATATGCTAGCATACTAGAACACTTGCTAGCTTACACCCAAAATAACCACAAGGAAATTGTATTAATTAAATTACTGCCTGGCCCATTATATCTAGCCTCTTCTTGGCCAACTCTTATTCTTGATCTAACCCATTTCTATTAATCTGTGTTCACCATGAGGTTGTGGCTTACTGGGAAAGCTTCTAACCAGTGTCAGTCTCGGGCAGGAGAACCATGGCGTCTGCCACACTGCCTTCTTCCCAGCATTCCATTCTGTCTACTCTGCCTACATGATTTCTGCCCTATCAAAAAGGCCAAGGAAGTTTCTTTATTCACCAATGAAAGCAACACAAATACAGAAGAACCTCCTACACCAGGAAAGTATTGCCAAAATAACCTGGATTGTAGTGCAAGGATGTAATCTATTTTACATAATAAATAACATTTTTAAAATCTCAGAAGAATGCCCAAGAAATAAATATTATATAGAGACCAGTCATAGTCAAATTGTCTTAATACAACTGAGGACACGGAATTCTCTGGAAAGCAGAGTGAGCTTTGAATAAAGTATTTATAGAAAACATTATCTTCTGTTGGGAACAATAAGGCAGAGGGCTACTGAGTTCTATCAGATTATAAACAAATGGTGCATGATTTTAAGAGGGAGGCTTTGAAATTTCATCTGGGCCTACTCATATCTAATTCTAGGTTGGTTTGATCTTTTCAGTGTTCAGGAATATACCAACACCAGGCTAAATTCTCTGTGTTACAACAGCAGGATGTATGTCTTTGTAGGACTGCATAAGCCTCAGGTATAGAAAGTTTATTCCAATTGTCACTGATTGTATTAGAAAACATGGACCTATTAGATCCCAGACTCTCTAGCTTCTTCTCCCTTTCCCCGCAAACTCAAGGTATCACCTTCCATAACAGCCCAGTCTCTCTTGCCCGGGACAGAGAGTTGATAAACAAGCTTGCTGTGGCCTCATACTTGTAGTTTTCTCTCTCTCCAGCAGGTACTTGCATTTCAAAAACCCCTGTGATATCCAGGCCTATCACAGAAATCTTGACTAGTACTTCTACGCTCTTGTATAGGGCTTTCTTGATGTGGGATAACATTCTATGTGCTGTACATATGTATAGCTCTCATTAGTTGATAAATAAAGCTGCTTTGGCATATGTCAAGGTGAGATGAGGTTAGGCAGGAAATCCAAGCAGAGATACAGAAGAAGGGCAAAGTCTGGTAGATGTCAGCAGCCAGCCAAAGAACGCATTCTGGAACACAACTGGTAAGCCACTAGTCACATGGCAATATGCAGATTAAAAGAAATGAATTAATTTAAATGTAAGAGCTAGCTAGTAATAAATCTGAACCATCACCAAATATTTATAACTAATGTTAAGCCTCTGAGCTGGTGGGTTGAAAAGAAATCTCCAGTTACAAATGGCATACCAACATGAGGTTCTTGAATTCCCACAGGGCCTGAGAAAGGTTAAAAAGTGCTCTAAGAACACATAAATGGAGCAAAAATCAGCTTCCTGGTGGGTCTCTTATGCAGGTCATGGAACAAAGATGCTGTGGCGTGAGGGCTTAAGTACAGCATGGAGGATTCCCACCATGGTACACAGAGGTATTTAAAAGTCATGCAGCATGCTACATGGTGGTTTGAGCTTTTGCTCACATAGACAAAAAAGGATAAAGACACCCAATAAAAGCAGTGCAGATTGAAAAACCTCTAAACAGGTTCCAGTATGTTTTACAATGTGGCTAGGCTTAAGAAGAAAAAAAATGGGTATAGGCAGTTATAGAAATAAATAGTTTTAAAAAGTAAGTCAAAGAAACAGTAAATGTAATATAGAAGAAGAAAAAAAGACATGTAAGGATGGGAAATATACATGGAGTCTGGATCCTATATGTTATTATGTTGATTTTGAATTTTTTGATGGCTGATGGACAAGAAACAGCTGCTGAAGAAAATGGGATTAGAAAAGAGACTGATAAAATATACCAACCTAAATATTTTTAAAATGGCTTTACTTTAAAATAGATGTCAAAAATATATTTGTAAAATGGAACTAAAAAGATGCATTGCTTCAAAGAAGTGGTTTCACATTGGTTTTCATAGAAAACAAGAGGCTATGGATTCATTCCAGGTTAAGATGGGCCAGATTTGATCAAGGGAGACCTTCTGAACCATGACAGATGATATCTATCAACAAAAGTTACAGCTAGTCTTTCCAGGACTTGGCTATTATCTCAATTTTTTTCAGGGACCCTAAAGATACTTTATCCACAGACAGCAAGAAGCAGCTTGAAAAAAAAAATTTCCAACATTCCCAAGAGTTGGAGCTTATGGATGGTCTTTGATTATTTGGTGGGTTATGGATGTTTGTTATATTTAGGGGAATATAGGATAAAAAGAATACTATTAATCTCAGATATTTTGAATTGACATGGATTTTGGTATAATGATACAAATTTAAAGTTAACTTCATTACACTCTGTATATGTTTTTATTCTTCTTTAAAGGATTTTTGTATGTTGATACAAATTTAAGGTTATTTTGTTATACTGTATATATATTTCTACTTCTGCTAAAAGATTTTGGTATATTATTACATATTTAAGGTTCCTTTTTGTTATACTATATATATGTTTGTACTTCTATTTAAGAAATTTTTATATATTGATACAGATTTAAGGTTATGGTCCTTATACTGCACATCTACTTCTGTTTTTTGCTTAAGATATTAGCTATACAACTTATACCTATACCACTTGTTTAATTATGTAATATGAAATTTTAGACCTTAAAAATTATTCAGAATAATAAAGAAATATAGGCTAATAGAGTCATCCATATTTATCAAACTTATAGTCATGTTAGTTAGCTTTTCAAGTTAACAAAGAGGTATATTTCTGACAGATAAGTAATCTTCAAAGTTTTCAAAAATCTACAGAATATGGCATTTAAAATTTTTTGATAACTTAGACTTTTTCTTGACATGAGACACATCTGCTCTTGGCAGTACCAATTACTTCAAGAGGATTATAGGAATCAAAGAAACTCATTACAGAGTTTGTTTCAGTATGGCAAGACTAACCATTTGGGCAAGAAATTGCTTTTGCCTGAATTGCTTGACAGTATGCTGTATAAACTGGACATGCAGAACCCACAGAAAACTGACTGCTAAACTTTGCCAAAACAAGGTGGTAGGGTCATTCAGGGTTCCTGGTTCACAAAAGAAACTGCCAAACATTCTGTAGCACACAGAGGAAAGCAGCTGATGAACTTTGTCAAAATATGTGAGACACTGCTTTAAATTCTCTACTTCACTGAACATTCTGCCAGATACTCTTGCCCTATAAGCTGAAGGTGGATGCCCTAATATTACAGAAAAACTTTGAGTGACTGTCCAGACAGCCAGATGTCTCTGTCATTTCTAGAGTTTTGAGAGTTGCTTACAATGCATTTCCTATTTACTTGGGTAATACTATGTCCTTCTGGAGTTTTTGATGGAGTTGAATACTTGATAGATATAGTTATATTTTCCTTAGTTATGATGAAAGATAAATTACATATGAAACTTTAGACTCATGAAGAAGGATAGATGAGAGCAAGAGGCCCTACTCCTGTACTGAGGTGATCCATCTGGAGGAGTAAGTGTGTGCCCGCTCAGCTGGCCAGATGCCCCAGGAATGGAGTACAGGCACCCTCCAACTCCCTAAACTTTCTGGCTATTCAGTGGGGTTTCTCCCCAGCTACTGGCTTTATCTATTTATGGCATCCTATCTTGCCACAAAGCACTCCTGTTCATCTGTGGGGTCCTTAGATCCCCCAACAGCCTGCTTCATGGTGGAGGGGATCTGAAAGCCAATTCCAGTGCTGAGGGGACCTAAGAGAGGGCAGACCAACAAAAACCCCAAAGTACACATTTAGCCACAGCAAAGATTGGACCAAGATGCCAAGACTCTCCTGATTGCATTTGAAGGAAGAGATGGGCAGGCACCAATGCAAGAATTCCTCCAACAACCTGAAAAGCAACATGATAACACCATAATCCAGAGAACATGCAAAAGGAAGACTTGGACACCCTGATCCAGAAAAAGTAGAAGAAATCGACTTTAAATGTAACATTATGAAAGTGATAGAGATGCTTAGACAGAAGGTGAAAAACTCCCTTAAAGAAATGGATGAGAAGACTAACATAAAGTTAGAAGAAATGAAAAAATCCCTCAAAGATACACAAGAAAACCAAGAAAAAGAAAGCAAACAGGTAATGGAAACAGTTCAAGACTGAAATGGAGGTAGTGAAGAAAACACAAACTGAGGGATGGCTGGATATGGAAAATCTGAATAAATGAACAGAAACTACAGAGACAAGTATAACCAACAGAATACAAGAGATAGAAGAAAGAATCTCAGATGCTGAAGATACTATAGAGGAAATAGACTCAATGATCAAAGAAAACAAGGAATCAAACAAATTCTTAACACAAAACATCCATGAAATCTGGGAAACCATGAAAAGACCAAACCTAAGAATAATAGGGGTAGGAGAAGGAGAAGAATTCCAGCTCAAAGACCCAGAAAATATATTCAACAAAATTATAGAAGAAAACTTTCCCAACCTAAACAAGGATATTCCTATGAAGGTACAAGAAGCATACAGAACACCAAATAGACTGGATCAAAAAGAAAACATCCCCTTGCCATATAATAATCAAAACATAAAACATACAGAATAAAGAAAGGATATTAAGAGCTGCAAAGGAAAAAGGTCAAGTAACATATAAAGGTAAACCTATCAGAATTACACCTGACTTCTCTATGGAAAACATGAAAGTCAGAAAGTGTTGGATAGATGTGCTGCAGACACTAAGAGACCATGGATACAAGCCCAGACTACTATACCCAGCAAAGCTTTCTTTCACCATCAATGGAGAAAACAAGATATTCCAGGATAAAAACAAATTTAAAGAATATGTACCCACAAACCCAGCCTTGCAGAAAGTACGAGAAGGAAAACCAGAACCCAAGGAAGCCAACAACACCCATAATAACACAGACATCTAACTACCCTCCACCAGCACAACTCAAAGAAAGGAAACGCACAAACACTACCACCAAAAATAAATAAATAAATAAATAAATAAATAAGTAAATAAATAAATAACCGGAGTCAACAACCACTGGTCATTAATATCACTTAATATCAATGGACTCAATTCACCTATAAAAAGGCACAGCTTAAGAGAATGGATATGAAAAGAGGATCCAGCATTCTGTTGTTTACAAGAAACACACCTCAACCACAAAGATAGACACTACCTGAGAGTAAAGGGTTGGGAAAAGGTCTTTCAATCAAAATGACCTAAGAAACAAGGGGGTGTGGCTATAATAATATCTAACAAAATTGTCTTCAAACTAAAATTAATCAGAAGAGATGGAGAAGGAAACTTTATACTCATAACAGGCACAATTCATCAGGATGAAGTCTCAATCCTAAATATCTATGCCCCTAATATAAAAGAACCCACATATGTAAAAGAAACATTACGAGAACTCAAAGCACATCACACTCCAAACAGTAACAATAGGAGATTTCAACACTCCTCTCTCACCAATGGACAGGCCAACCAGACAGAAACTTAACAGAGAAATAAGAGAACTAACAGAGGTAATGAATCAAATGGACTTAACAGACATCTATAGAACATTCCACCCAAATAGGAAAGAATATACCTTCTTCTCAGCATCTCAAGGAACCTTCTCAAAAATTGATCACAAACTCGGTAACAAAGCAAACATCCACAGATACAAAAAAATTGTGTCTTATCGGATCATCATGGAGTAAAGTTAGAATTTAACAACAATTCCACCTGCAGAAAGCCTTCAAACTCATGGAAACTGAACAGTCAACTACTGAACCACCCCTGGGTCAAGGAAGAAATAAAGAAAGAAATTAAAGTCTTCCTTGAATTTAATGAAAATAAAGACATGATATACCCCAACCTATGGGACACTATGAAAGCAGTGCTAGGAGGAAAGTTCATAGCATTAAGTGCCCACATTAAAAAAAAATGGAGAAAACTCACATTAGAGACTTAAGAGCACAGCTGAAAGCTCTAGAAAAAAAAGAAGCAGACTCACCCAGGAGAAGTAGAAGACTGGAAATAATCAAACTAAGGGCTATAATCAATAAAATAGAAACACAGAAAACAATCCAAAGAATCAATGAAACAAAGAGCTGGTTCTTTGAGAAAATCAACAAGATTGACAAACCCATATCTAAACTAATCAAAAGGCAGAGAGAGAACACACAAATTAGCAAGATCAGAAATGAAAAGGGGGACATAACAACAGAAACTGAGAAAATTCAGAGAATCATTAGGTCTTACTACAAAAGCCTGTATGCCACAAAGTTGGTAAATGTAATAGAAATGGACACTTTTTTTAGATAAGTACCACATACCAAAATTAAATCAAGACCAGGTGAACAATTTAAATAGACCTATAAGTCACGAGGAAATAGAAGCTGTCATCAAAAACCTCCCAACCAAAAAAGCCTAGGACCAGATGGTTTTAATGCAGAATTCTACCAGAACTTCCAAGAAGAGCTGATACCTGTACTCTTTAATATGTTTCACATACTAGAAACAGAAGATTCATTGCCAAACTCTTTTTATGAAGCTACAGTTACCCTGATACTAAAACCACATAAAGACTCAAACAAGAAAAAGAATTACAGACTAATCTCACTCATGAATATAGATGCAAAATTTCTCAATAAAATACTGGCAAACCAAATCCAAGAACA
Source organism: Ondatra zibethicus (assembly GCA_004026605.1). Lineage (NCBI taxonomy): Eukaryota > Metazoa > Chordata > Mammalia > Rodentia > Cricetidae > Ondatra > Ondatra zibethicus. The sequence continues at coordinate 36,450 of PVIU01002768.1, read as the reverse complement.
CATCAAAAAAATTATCCATTATGATCAAGTAGCCTTCATCCCAGAGATGCAGGGCTGGTTCAACATGTGAAAATCTATCAGTGAAATCCATCATATAAATAAACTGAAAGAAAAAACCATATGATCATTTCATTAGATGCTGAAAAAGCATAAACACCCCTTCATGATAAAGGTCTTGGACAGATTAGGGATACAAGGATCATACCTAAATATAATAAAAGCAATATACAACAAGCCAATAGCTAACATCAAATTAAATGGAGAGAAACTTAAAGCCATTCCACTAAAATCAGGACAAGACAAGGCTGTCCACTCTCTCCCTATCTCTTCAACATAGTGCTTGAAGTTCTAGCAATAGCAGTAAGATAGCATAAGGATATCAAGGAAATTTGAATTGGAAAGGAAAAAGTCAAACTTTCATTATTTGCATATGATATGATAGTGTACATAAGTGACCCCCCGAAAACTGTAACAAAGAACTCATACAGATGACAAATACATTCAGTGATGTGGCAGGATACAAGATCAACTCAAAAAAAATCAGTAGCCCTCCTATACACAAAGGATAAAGAAGCAGAGAGGAAAATCAGAGAAATTTCACCTTTCACGATAGTCACAAATAGCATAAAGTATCTTGGGGTAACACTAACCAAGGAAGTGAAAGATCTATTTGAAAAGAACTTTAAAGCTTTCAAGAAAGAACTGAAGAGGACACCAGAAAATGGAAGGATCTCCCATGCTCTTGGATTTGTAGTATTAACATAGTAAAAATGGAAATTCTACCAAAGGCAATCTAACCAACTCTGGACCCACTTTAGCTTTCCTTACCTTGAATGAAGATGTTGCTTTAATATAAATCTCCTTTAGTGTGAAGTAGCCCTAGATCTACTTTCATTTAATTTAGTGAAAAATTAGCCAGAAAGGCCACACCTGTTTACATCACCATAGTAACCTACCATCATTGTGATAAGAAAGACAGGTATTAGCAGAGTTTATGTGGGTGTTCCCTGAAGTATTTGATAAAAGACAGTCTAAGATTATGGGGGTGTGTACAAAACTACAGAGAGAAGTTTGGAGGGACAGTGTAATTCTATAACTTGTTCTAACTAGCTTAGCTTGTATTAATAACGTGTCAAAAATCTGCATAACCACCCCTTTTGCAACTGTGAATATGTGTACAGGTAGAGGTCCCTCTTTCATGTAGTCAACTGGTTAAAATAAATTTTTCTAAGACAGGACTTTATGATACTTTTTAGACCCATTCACTTTCTTTCTAGGCACTTCCAGTTATGTAAGTGGGGAAGAACAAATACAGATACATCTACAGCATAGCTTAGATAATGCAAGCCAAAAATTAAAACTATTCAGAAAATTTCTGAACTAAAATTATGCCATTCTTTGAATCATTTCACCTTGACATGTAATCAAAATCTCCCCCTACACTTGCAAATAGATTAAGTATACTAAGTTTTCTACCTAGATAATGAACAGGGCCAGCTTCCCTTGAACATTGTCGTGCACATATTCAGGTTGTCAGAGTTTGAGCATCATTTGTTTTTCTACTGCACGATGCAGATAGTCAAAATTATTCCCTGAATACTTTTTTGCCAAGTCAATTCTATCAATCTCAGATTATTGTCATTTTCTCTTATTCTTTTTCTGTTTTCCTTTTTCTTTTTCTGGGGGGGGGTGTCGAGATGTGGTTTCTCTGTAGCTTTGGAACCTGTCCTGGAACTAGCTCTGGTAGACCAGGCTGGCCTCAAACTCACAGAGATACACCTGCTTCTGCCTCCCGAGTGCTGGCATTAAAGGCATGTGCCACCACCACCCGGCTATATCTTCATTTTCTTGAAGTTTTTTGATGACTTTGTGTATAAAGGGTTCCTTGGAAAATAAAGGCAATCTGGTTAATTTAAGATTATTTATGAATTAAGTAGTAAATAGTCCACATTGTATTTTGAAAAAATGTTGACTCTAATTGAAAAATGAGCTACAGAGAGAAGTTTGCAGTGGCTAGAAGCCTCATTTGTGTTTTTTATGGGAAGCCTTATTATGACAGTTTCTGCACTCTGCATAGACCATCAGGCACTTCCAGCTACTTCTGCATTAATCACCCCTATCCTATCCATATTCATCATATATTTCCTATGTGGAACCTTTTTAATCGTTGGTGATGGTCTTTAGTACTTTTGGTCTCTTTCCTAAATGTACTAAAATCAAATTCACAGTTGATGATAGATGAAATAGTTTAGGACATGTAGGTCAGACATAGAAGAATCTATAAGGGAGGCTGAAAACTTAACCTAGGAAGAAATAGATATTTTATTTATTGATACTCAGTATAATAAATGTAAAATATGTAAAATAGCTCATACATGAGAAAGGTTATTGGCTATTGGATAGCTAAAATCTAAATATTTACTGCATGCTTAAAGAATGTTTTATTTCTTCAAAGAGTTAATGGGATCGACTTATCAATCAAAAATATTAAAATATCAAGGTTTTTAATTTCATCTGTAGACACTGTAAATAATAGAAATGAATATTTAATGTTGGCTTTAATGTTTGATTGAAACTCTGACCTCATATTTATAAGGGTTTGCTTTAAATTTCTCTTCCAGTATAAAATTGGAAATAAAAGAATTTATTTCTTATGAGTGAACGTGGAAAAGTATTTATGAAATGATAAGGTCTGGGTTAAATATGTACTCTGTAGACAAGAAAACGTGAAAATAATGAGTCCATTGGAGACAGGAGGTGCTGACCTGCAATTAAGCATGCTATTCCCTGCTGAGTTATAAGATATCAAACTCTTCTTTTCTTGGAATACCGCATAAAATTCCTATAGAAAAATGAATAGTTCTTTTAGGCTTAAGTCAGACTTTTATTAAAGGACTCAAAGCAAACTTATAGATTCCATTACAGGAAAATTATCATTATGAGAATCATTCATTCAGAAGATGGGAGATACATATAATGAGGCCTTGAAGTACAGGCATTCTCTCCTTATAATATGAAATGTTCTGGTGTTCCAGGACACATTCCATGGCATTCCATGACAAAGATGGAAATTTCAATGATTTTCATTCTGCAACTCTAATAATACATAAACACACATGTTCAGTAGTCAGCACATTTATAAGAAGTTTAGTGTCCTACCAATTTATAAGAAGTTTAGTGTCCTACCAATTTTCATTTATCATTCCACATCATAAATCAAATACCCATCATCAGGAACAGACCATTGCTCCTGCTAGGAGCTGAGTCACCTATGCCTGGGGACCTATGCATGCTATCTTTTCTCCTATATGTAGCACCACTCCCCAGAATCACTGCAAGTTTCATTTATCAGAAGCTGAGTAAACATTTGTTTGATGCTGAGACACTCCTCAAACTGCATTTATACTTAGGATAAGAACACTTTTCTCCATCCCTGGACTGTATAGATTGCAACAAAAGTTTCACCTAGAGTATTTTATGCATGAATAATGTTCTGAAGGTGATGGGGCAACAGAAAAAATTACTGATCAACACAAGTTAAATTCTTACTAGGTGCACAGATGCCATCTTCGCATTTAGGAGTATTGTACTTGGAGCTGGGGAGATGGCTCAGAAGTTAAGACTGTTCTTCCAGAGGTCCTGAGTTCAATTCCCAGCAACCACATGGTGGCTCATAGCCATTCATAATGAGATCTGGTGCCCTCTTCTGGCCTGCAGACATACATGCAGGTAGAACACTGTATACATAATAATAAATAAATCTTAAAAAAGGAGTATTGTACTTAATGGCCCTAAAACCTCAATAGCCAGTAATTATTCCCAGAAAGAAATATTAATTTTTTTACTGCAGCACTTTTTACTAATATTGCAATTGAGTCTATCTAGACCACGGTTGAGCTTCCAGTGTGCTGAATAATGACAAATAGATACACAAGGAAAATGATCTAATTCCTCATGCAACTCTTTAAATTTTAACTGGGCATAGTGATATCTCAATAAAGAGGAAAGAAAAGCTCTTTAAGGAGGCCCTATGGATTGATGAAGGATAATGGTATGAGTACTGCAGAATTTGAAAATCTGAGAAAACCAGAGAAAATGTTTGTCAATAACAGCAAAGAACAAAAGGGAAAAAAAATCTAGGCAACACATACTTCCTGGAAGAAGTAACACCATATTGCAGAGTCTAGTCAAAACTAAATCTAATAGTAACAAGACACAGAAAAAAAACACAATAGAACCCCTGACATGCAGTCAAAGAAGCGATAATGTGAAAACAAACTGAATATTCAGGAGGGAGGGAGGGGAGAATCTTTATAGGTACAAAGCAACTTAAGCATTTTTATTCAACCCATTGTAATATGTATAACTTGCCACATTGCTGTATTTACAGAAACTTTTAAACCTTACAAATAATGACATTTGAAAATTATCCACACATTTGTTGCTATTCAATATTTGTTTTTGTTTATGGTAAACAGCTCTATTTTAATTGAGTCTTGAAGTGCCATCTTTTATTTATCCAGATCAATTATTTAGTAATTAGGTGATAATTTGTGGTTGTTATATTTTGAGTTACATTAAAATCAATAAAAATTCAAATAATGGTGGTAGGGAAATTAAGATAATTGGAACATAGCATGATAGAATTTCATCACATATTTGTAGTTTTTGCTCCGTAATGAAAAACAAATGTAAGTATAATTTTAGAGAAAAAATATCTAAAAAGCAGAGAAAAAAAACTTCTTTTTTCCCCTTTATTGAAAATAGGTCCCATTTTCACATAATATATCCTGATCACTGTTTATCCTCTCTTTACTTTTTCCAGTTCCACTCCATACCCTCTCCCATCCAGATCCATTTCATTTCTGTCTCTCTTTAGGCTTCTATGACATGATAGTAAGATAGAGCAAAGTAAAATAGAGAACCAAAACTATCAATTCTGAGTTCTACAGAAGAAAAGACAGAAGGAAAAGAGCCCAAGAAAAGATACAGAAATCAGAGATCAACTCATCCACACACTCAGGAGTCCCATATGAAAGCCAAAGTGGAATACACACACACACACACACACACACGCACACACACACGCACGCACGCACACACGCACACACTGAAGCCTTGCTATAGACTTGCACAGGTTCTGCCTTGGTCTCTGTGAGTTCATATGAGCTTTGCTCATGTGGATTTAGAAAGCCCTGTTTTCTTGCTGTCCCCCTCTGATTCTTAAACCTGTTCTGCTTCCTGGTCCACAGGATTCCCTGAACTCAGAGGGGAGGAATTTGATGACTACATTCCATTTGCAGATGAGTGTTCCGAAGTCTCTCTCAGTCTCAGCACAGCAGATGGCTCCGAGTCTCTATATTTGTTCCCATGTGCTGCAGGAGGAAGCTCATCTGATGATGTCTGAGCAGATCACTAGTATATGAGTAGAGCAGAACGTCATTAATAGTCATTTATCACTAAATTTTCTTTATACCAGTAGTGTTTGGTTTTACTGTAAGTCCCACGGCTATCTAGTCTCTGGTTCTTTGTCACCAGAACAATGTCTCCTTTATGAATTCATTATCATGGAGCAGGTTTTATGTCAAATCAGATATTTGTTGGTTATTCTTACAAGGATTATGCTACATTTGCTGTAACATATCTTTAAGACAAGAAACTATTGTAGATCAAAATGTTTATTTCTGACTTGGTATATGTGTTTCTCTTTTGGTAACACAGAGTACCTTCTTGTACCAAGATGCAGAGACATTGTGGTGAAGGCTTTATGTAGTAACCGGCTCAAATTCTCCACATTCACTGAATTGTGTAAATACTGTCTTCACCAATGGAACCTTGATATTAGTTTGTGGAGAACAACCTAATGTCTTGGCAATAGCCTGTGTTGTTTGGATATCCTTGTGGGACCCTTTTGACCTTTTTACCTCAATTAGTTGTAACCCATTCCTAGTATTGGGGGCTTCATTTTGTAACAAAAGATGGCCAGTTGGGACTCTTATCTCCCTCATTATTTGGTGATTACATTAAATAACATTTTATATATGGCTATATTTTAAGAAGCTTATGCTGTCTTAGGTGCCATACTACCACACAAATGTTTGCTAATTTTTGCTATATCTCCCCATATACCCTCCCTCAAGCCCCTCTCTCCTCCCCATCCCCACTTGATTTTACCATTCAGCTTCCCAATCCATTCATAATTATCTATTGTATTTCCCTTTCCTAATGAGATAACCTGCATCATCTTGTCTCTTACTCTATACCTAAACTCTGCAGCTGTATGAATTGTTGCTTGGTTATCATTCACTTAACAGCTAATGTTCACATATATGTAAATGTATACCATATTTAACTTTTTGTGCCTGGAAAGCTGACTCAGGATAATTTTTCTAGTTCCATCCACTTACCTGTGAATTTCATAATTTCACCTTTCTTATTTTGACAACTACTTAATACTCCATTATCTAAATGTATGACATTTCCTTTATCCATCCTTCTGTTGAGGGCCATGTAAGTTGTTTCCATTATTTTGAATAGAACTATTATGAATAGAAAAGCAATAAATATGGTTGACTTATTGTCTTCATGATAGGATGAAGTATCCTTTTAGTATATGCCCATGAGTAGAGATATTAATGACCTGTAATGTTTGATTTCTCTTATTTTGCTGTTCTTCTTCTTGTTGTGTGTATTTCCACTATTTTGATTTTGCTGGTCTGGAATAATTTATTTCCTGTGTTTTCTTTGTTGTGGCTAACATATTTATGTTGGAGTTTTTATTTTCTAGCACTTTCTGTAAGCTTGGGTTTGTAGACAGATTTTGCTTAAATTTGGTTTTATCATGCAATATCTTATTTTCTTTATCTATTCTGACTGAAAATTTTCCTGTGTATACAAATCTGGGTTGGCATCTATGATCTCTTAGAGCCTGCAGCATATTTGTCTAGGTCACTCTTGCTTTTAGATTCTCCATTAAGAAGTCAAGTTAACTTGTGTTGGTATTCGGCTGCCCGTGAAGCCCCACCCCTGGGTCAAAAAGGCAGCCTCTTGGGGGTGTGACCCATGCTCGCGCATGCGTGGCTAGCCTCACCCCTGTGCGCATGTGCGAAAGCCTGGGTCGCCCGCCATTTGCGTCACCAGCGTCTGACGCACCTACGCCAGCCGTCTGCGCATGAGCAGCGCGGCCTTTAAAAGTCAGAGGCGCCATTCCCGCGCTTTCTTTCTCCTCCCCCTCTTCTCATGTTTCCTCGGGCCCGTGAGCACACCCCCTCTAATAAATCTTCTTGCGTGGGTTCGTTCGTGTCTCGTGTCTTTCCACACGCGCCAAAAAAGCACAACAACTTGGGACTGAATGGCAGTGGCACTGAGCAGGACAGAAACTTCTGCCTACATTTATTATTTTCTGTTCATGAAACTTTTTTTCTGGTCTAGTTTATTTGTTGTTCTGTATGCTTCTAGTACTTTAATAGGCATGTCCTTTAGGTTAGGAACATTTTATTCTACTATTTTGTTGAAAATATATTCTGTGCCTTGACTTCAGTGCCTGTTCCTCCATCTATTACTATTATCCATTTATTTGGTCTCTTCATGGTTCAGATTCCTTGGATGGTTTACACCCCATTTTTTTATATTTAGAATTTTTCTTTGATCAGAATATCTGTTTCTATTTGGTCTTCAAAGCCTGGTTTTCTCTTCCATCTCTTGTATTGTATGGATGAGTATTGCCACTATGATTCTTGTTCAAATTCTCAAATTTTTCATTTTCAAATCTTCTATTTGTACATTTTTTTATTGATTCTATTCCCACTTTCAGGTCTTGAATGATTTTCATTCATTTACTTATACTGTGTATGTTTTCTTAGATTATTTTCAGGGATTTCGTCATTTCATTTTTAAGGATCTCTACTATATTCATGAAGGCTGCTTTAAGGTCTTTTATGTGTGCTTCAGTTATGTTTAAATATTCATGGTCTGCTGTGATAGGGTTTCTGGGCTATAGTGGAAACATTTTCCTGAGTGTTGTTAATTTTGTTTTTACGCTGCATTCTAGGGATCTGGAATTGAAAAGATTGTAATTCTAGGTGCTGATATATAATCTTGTCTTTATTGGTTTGGGTTTTGTACCTTGGTTTGTTTCTTTGGTATTTAGGATAGTGTAGGGGACTTGTATTATTTAGGAATTTCTTAAAGAGTTCTGATAGTTGTGGTTACTGGAAGTTCCAGGTAAAATATGTTTCTAAGTATTAGGAGATGACACTGACGAATGGAGATGGACTAGAGAGAAACAAAGGGATTCAGAAGAGAGAAAAAAACAGGGTATTACATCAGGATCTATTTAGTTAGCCTGCTGAGAGTGGAGGCAGAGAATGAGCAGAGGCCACAGCAGAAGATCTGCTTCAAAACTAGGGTGGCACACGCCTTTAATCCCGGCACTCGGGAGGCAGAGGTAAGTGAATCTCTGTGTGTTTGAGGCCAGCCTGGTCTACAAGAGCTAGTTCCAGGCCAGGCTCCAAAGCCACAGATAAACCCTGTCTTGAACATACAGACAAACAAACAAAAAACAAAACTAGGGGTTTGGACGAGTAACTACTGGAGTTCGGGACTGTACAAAGAAAGGATTGGGATGCAATTTAGGGGCAGAAGATCTCTGTGATCCATTGGAGACCAGTGTGGGAGAGGTGGAGCCTGCAGCAGGTGTTCTGATGTAGCACTGGGGATGAGACTTGGAGATTACTTTTGGATTTGGAGGATTAGATGGAAAAGTGAAGCTCTCTAATCAACCTACTTGTCTTCCTGGCCCAAACTGGCCTGTTCCCAGGGAGTGCTTATTGGAGTCGGGGGCTAGGATAAAATAAGGAGTGGGGATGAAGGTTAAAAAGGGATGATCGATCAAATCCATTGGAGATGGGTGCATGGGGTAAAAGAACAGTGTAGCAGACATTCTGCTGCAGAGCTAGGGATGGGACTGTGCATTGGATCCGGAGGAGTGGAAGGGGATGTGCATATCTTCAGTCAACTTATCTGCTTCCCTGGCAGGAATGCCCTCTCTAATTTCTCCTTTCCTTATAAGTGCAACTTTATAATTAAATTATTATTATGCTGTGAAAATTGATTCCTCCTGGTATTAGAAGATTTAGAAAGCATGCCAGTTGTGTTTGTTGATAACCAATATTTTGATTTTTCTTCCACGAATGGAGTTTGAACATAGTTTTACAAAGTTTGGAAATGCCATTTTCTCCTTGCCTGACTGATGTACTCATTTGAATCCTGTGAAACCTGCAAGACCTTGGAGAAGAATCCTTTTTAAAGGGAACCCATGAAGCAATCCCCCTATCATTTGTAGTTGCCTTCCCAGCCTCCACCCCAACAAAAAACAATTCCATAATTCTCCAGTTGCTCTGTCCCGTCCAGCAGGATACAAATGGGGATCCCTGATAAAACTGGAGGGGAGGAATAGAAGGGCAAGAAACACGAGAAATGAGAGCAAGTCTAGCTTTCTGATCAAGCTGCAAACATTTTTTTTCTTAATAGATGTTATATAGCAAACAGGCAGGGGAGAGGGTAGGGTGTCAGGAAAGTCCAGTCTGCTGGAATTAAGGTCTGGAAAGTCTCTGGCTGAGAGAAAGAGCTATTAACTAACAAAGGAAATGCTAATTGCTTCTAAAGCCTGGAGCCTGCAGGTCTCACTAGGATACCAGGTTAATTTCCTAGGCCCAGAATTTACTCTGCAGAGGTGATAGAGGTGAGTATTTTACTTAACTTGTGAACTTAAGATGGCATAAACAAAATACAGGTCTCAAAATACAGGTCTTTGCTTCCAGCACAGTTGGCAATTTCATATCCTGCACTGCAGCTAACTGTCTGGAGCCAGTGAAAGATCTACAGTTTAAATGTTCAATCCTACAAGTCCACCCTCCATCACTTTTCAAATGCTAGTCACAAATCTTAGCTTTCCATTGTGCTTCTGACAATGAGGTTTTAAATCAAGGGCTTACATAACCTTTCCTTATCTTATGTACTAACTACAACTGTTCATAAAACTCGCTGTATTGTTAGCATGATACAGTGTATATTGTATATTCTATAATATACTCTATATGACATCATAATCTCCATGTTATTGTAAACAAAACTGGCATGTAGGTTGATAAAGACTTACTGTATGTTAGTTGTCTGAAGTATAGGCATTACAAATGCTTTACATCTCACTTGAGCATGTACATGTTATATGCATGCTTTCATAGTCTCTGTGAGTTCATGTATGTATCTGCCCTGTTGTGTCTGGGAAATAATGTTTCTGATAAGAATAAGAGCAGCTCCGCTGCCACAAGAAATCCAATAAGGTCAAATCAAAATGCTCATCATTTTATTAAGGATGACCTTCTAGGGTGGCTGAGTGCATGGTGAGGAGACAGGACAGGAGGGAGCCCATGCAGACCTAAAACCACATGTTTCTCCTCTAGGAGGCCCCTTAAATACCCTGTGGAAGTGGTCCTGACCCCCCACTGGGAGGGGTCAGGACCTTGCATGCTGGTATTTGGAGTCCAGAGCAAAGCAACTCCCAGGCCAGGGGCTGGAGCTATACTCCCAACTTAACAGTTTCTTTAAATGTTTTCACTATCTCTGGATCTTTTAGTCTTTCTTCTGCTCTCTCTTATGCAAAGATCCCTGGGTTTTGAGCCAGAAAAAAAATCTCACCATGAAAGGGCAAAAAGGTATGAATTCCTACCTCTATCCAAGAAACCCAAAACATGTAGTTGCTGGGAGAAGGAAAATCAGTTTTCATTAGTGGAGTGTATCAACCACATCCAGGGCAGAGCATGTGCTCTGGAATAGTTGGACAATACAAAGTAGACTTTAATGGCTTTCTCTCTTTCTCTCTCCCTTGGGTCTTCTTTTCCTCCCTTTCTCTTCCTTCCTTTTTTTCATTCTTTCTTTCTTCCTTTCTTTTGAGAGAAAGTACATGAACTTTGATGAGTATGGAGGAGAAGGATCTGGGAGGAATGGAGAAGAAGAAAGAATATGATAAAAAAAAGTATTGTCTAAAATTTTCAAAGAATAAATAAATGAGAGAAGGGAAAAGGAGAAGGCTTTAAGTCTCTTTTTGTTCCTCCTGGGAATTCACCCAGAAACCCTTCCAGTCCTGGAGTTTGCAAGCTGATTGCATCATCAGAGCTTATACAACAATGTCACACACATTTTAAATTCGCCCTCCATTCTCTCTATTCTCTGAAGTTTTGGGATAAGACTGACTACTTAATGTTCTAGTCATGGCTTCGTCTCCCATCTACTAATACAAAAAATCCATTTCAATGATCATTTCATTCCCTAGGCCTGATGAGTGCTGTAGAAATGTTCCTATGCCATCATCACACAGGAAATTAAGAGTATTAGCTCTGTTATCAGAAGCCAGAGTCAAAGGAGAAATAGTAGAAAAAAGGGAAAAAAAAAGAATGCTCTTATCTTCAAGATCACTCAGGAAATTAGAGCTTCGGGAGCACTGCATCAAGAGCCTGGGCTAGAGGCAAATATCCCCTTTTTTGTAATGTTATACATTAGTCACCATCTGCAGCTTCAAACGTGCATTAGTTGATGTGTGCCTAATGACAGACAGCAAGAGAAGGATGCTGCTTACAGCTCTGAACATTCTCTGAGAAGCTTCCAAGTTAGAATCCAAGTTTGATAACAGCTTCATGATTGAAAGATGCAGCATGTAGAGCTGCCATTTGTCTCTTTTGTGCCCTAATGCTGCCTTCTTGTATGCTGAGTGTATGACAGTTATTCAAGTCTGTGCTGTTGTCATTTGGCTGCCCGTGAAGCCCCACCCCTGGGTCAAAAAGGCAGCCTCTTGGGGGTGTGACCCATGCTTGCGCATGCGTGGCTATTCTCACCCCTGTGCGCATCTGCGAAAGCCTGGGTCGCCCGCCATTTGCGTCACCAGCGTCTGACGCACCTACGCCAGCCGTCTGCGCATGAGCAGCGCGGCCTTTAAAAGTCAGAGGCGCCATTCTCCCCCCCCCCCCCGCTCTCTTTCTCCTCCCCCCTCCTCACGTTTCCTCGGGCCTGTGAGCACACCCCCTTTAATAAAACTCCTTGCGTGGGTTCGTTCGTGTCTCCTGTCTTTCCACTCGCGCCAAAAAGTACAACATGTGCTATAATATAATGATCTTTTTCTATGTACTACACATGCTATCCTACACAATAAGTACTAAAATAAAGCCAAGGTCAGTCAAGATGAACAGCAAATGTATCTTCCTCTTCACATTTGCTTCAGAAAAGTCACTCTGCTCTGTTTTAAGGCAAGGCCACTGAGATTGATCACAAATAAGTTCAGATCTGCATTATTTATGAATGTCTAAACCACAACTCCAATGATTAAAGCATGGATTTTAAATTAATTTCATGTTAAATGCAGGACAATGATACATCTCTGTCATGAACTGAAGCATTCATTGGTTCACATTCAATTTAAACTTGGGAAGAAATTTGGGAGATTCAATCAAGGCCTGCACAAGAATCAGGAATTGTGAGATATGGTGAGGGACACATTTTATGAATCATTTCAATTTAGTATGTAATAACTCAGCTTCACTGGTAATGGCATCTCAAGGTGGAAACCATAAACCTGGTATATGAAAGATTTTCAGGGAAAGAAATATGAGCCTCGTTTTCTGACCTGAGGGTCAGAGAGTGGACATGAAAGAAACATTCTCAGGTAGACTTCTCCTTAGAAAGCAGGTTAGGAGACAGAGCGTGTCTGGGCAGGAATTAGAGCTTGTTCTGTTTGACATATTCTAAAGCTCATGAATGTCATTACATTCAAAACAGTGGAGATTCTAAAATATATTTGATGCAGTATCAACAAAAAACTTACTAAAAAACAGACACGTAGAATTATTTTTGTATTCATGCTTTAGAAGAAATCTAATTTATTTCTTGATACATGAAGAATTGTTTTTATTATATCAGCAAATCATGCAAAGGTTTGAAGAATTAACTCCATTAATCCTAGTTCATCAAAAATAAATTCTGTATGTGAAATATTGTAGTTAAATATAGCATTGGGCTATGAATCTCCCTGTTTCATATTTAAGTATAATACTAGTTGTCATAGTAATGTTGTAATAATTGAAATATGCATTGTTTTATTATTTGGTAAGTCCTTAAACATAGCACAAACAGTCTAAATCCATATTGTCTTTGATACATTAATGCTACAAATGTAATATTCTACCAAAAAATTAGTGCCATATTATTATATCAATCACAGCAATTATTTGCAAAATATTCTTTAAAATAAGACAAACAAAATTTGAACATGCCTGTAATACTTTTGGAAGCTTATTTCTTAATAAGAAACTACAGTAGCTTTAAAATAAGATCTCTTCTGATTTTAATATATAACATAAAATATATAAACTAAAGTTAGTATACTTTATAAGCATTTTGTGTTCTGTTCACATATAGGAAAAAACTGATAGCAGCCCAGTGGTTTTTATATGAACATGTGGGTTGTAAGGGAATGTTAATAGGTAAATATGAATGGGATCTGTACTGTAATCTATAAAAATAGAAACAGTAAAATATATATTTTAATTTAATATGACCCTGAAGCTATTTTATGAAAAAAACCTAAGGCTTTAAAATTCATTAATGACCTAACATACATGTGCCTAGGAAGTGTTGATTCTGATTGGTTCTCCACTGTAACATGTCACTGCCCAGATCCACAGAGTACTCCAAAAAACCCAACAAGGACCGCCTCTGCCCCTCGTTCTTCTGCCGCTCCTGGTGCTGCCTGTGTGCTCCTTCAGTGCAGACCTGGTGCCTCTTTTGTGAAGCAGCAGCTGAGGAGACTCCAGAGTTCTCCATTGCCGACAAGAAACCCAAGGAAGGAGTCAAGACCAAGAACAATGATCATAATAATTTGAAGGTGGCGGGGCAGGATGGTTCTGTGGTGCAGTTTAAAATTAAGAGGCGTACACCACTTAGTAAACTAATGAAACCTGTTGTGAACGACAGGGTTTGTCAATGAGGCAGATCAGATTCTGGTTTGATGGACAGCCAATCAATGAAACAGACACACTTGCACAGTTGGAAATGGAAGATGAAGATACGATTGATTTAGCAGACAGGAGGTGTCTACTAAAAAGGGAACCTGCTACTTTACTCCAGAATTTTGTTATAGACCAAGAATACATTCACAATTAGAAAGCCGCAATTTGGTTCCACCACATCCTGACTACTACAGTATAGTTTTTTCTATTCTTTCATTTCCATGTCCCCATTTCTTTATTGTACATAAAGTAACTGGTGTATGTGCACAATCATATTGCACTTTTTTCTTTTTTAAACTAAATGGCCAATGTTCTGTTTCGATTGACATCAGATGGAGGCGGTCTTGGGGAAAGTACAGTTCTGTGAAGATATCCCCCTGCTCCACTAGTGGCAGGCAACTCAGCTCTTCTCTTTATAATCCACTAAGTTATTTTGCTCTCAATGTTTTAACAAAAGAACCCAACCACAAAATCCTTGCATACTTTTTTCGACTGGAGAATTTTAATGTTTTTCATTTATCATTGTAAAACCAAGGACAATTTTATAACATTTTTTGTACATAGTGGTTACATGTAGGGCAATCTGTCTTTAAGTAGGGATAAATTACTCCTGAACAAAATGATCCTAGATAGTTTTCCCCTCAAGTCTTGTTGTTTAAATAAACTTCTTGTTTAAAAAAAAACCCAACAAGAAGGTCAAGTTCCATATGTAAAAGCAAAGAACCTTAATTTCCATGTAAGTTCACAGACTCAGACTCTCCATGTGCCCAATATATTGGCATGATCAAAGAACCCCGAGCTCAGTTGGGGTTGGGTTTTTAGAGTAACAAAAGTAGAGGTGAGGGATTTCTAAGGTTTGTCTAAAGGTGCCCTGGTGAAAAGCAATGAGCATGTACTAACAGGTGTTCCTTTCTACAATGGTTGGAACATTAAGAATTTCCTCCTTGGTGAAAAGGGGATGGATGTGTGTTGGGCTTAAGGACATCTGTTCCTGGGTGGTGTAGGCAGAGAATGTTCATTTGTTTCCTGGCCACCCAGACACAAATAATCACACAGAAATTATATCAATTTACAACATGGCTTAGCCAATAGCTTAGGCATATTCCTGGTTAACTCTTACATCTTAAATTAACCCATTTCTATTACTCTGTGTATCAACATGAGACTGTGGCCTATCAGTAAGGTTCTGAGGTGTCTTTCTGCTTTGGCAGCTACATAGAGTCTTCTTGACTCCACCTACTCTCTTTGTTCAGATTTCTCATCTGACTTTGCTCTGCTAAGCCATTGGCCAAATGAGGTTTATTCATTAACCAATGGTAATAAAACATATTCACAGCACACAGAGGGGAATCCCACATAAGGTGGAGCGTGGGTGGTCTCAGTTTGTGGTTGTTCTTAGAACCAGGTATGGCTTTAGGGTATGATGAGACTCAGGCTTACCTTCCTGTTGATCTATAAAGCCTATCTTAACAGGTATATACTAAGTTTCCTTGGGTCCTACAGTCACCTTACCATTAATAAGTAGAAGTTATGACTACAGAGAAAAGCATAGTTAATGGGTCTACAGTTGGAACAATTTATGAAGAGGAGCTAAGGAATGGTAATAAAGGTTATTGTGTTAGGTCAGACCTTTAAACTAATAAGGGCAAAAAAAAGAGCTACCTATTAATAAGCATTCTTCCCATCCTAGGATCTGAAAAGAGATGTGAATATTTATATCATTCACCTTTGGAAAGAATGGACTTGCCAGAAATTCTCATCCAGAAGCCCTAAACATACATAGACTTTGTCATGACCTCACTTTTTCCTGAATATGGTAATTTGATCTGTGTTTATTGGGTGCATAGTTCTAAGTTATATCTCTTTGTGGAAGATCTTCATTAACAAATAAAGCAAATCTACTTCCCTCTTATGCTGACTGCACAATATGGATCTGACTTTTATATTCCTGTATTCACTTATTATATGTAAATATCCACATACGGATCCTAGCACATAGACATGAATTATTATATGTATATATGCACACATGGGCCCTAGCATATAGACATGAATTATTATATGTAGATATGCACACATGGATCCTAGCATATAGACATGAATTTGAAGTCATAGTTAGGATATCAAGTTTCCATTTTTATTTGGTTTCTGATTAGAATCATTGGCGCATCAGTTTTGGCAAACAGGTTAGTCTACACATCTTATTTAACAGACTTCCTTTAGCCTAGTGATTTTTATAACCTATAATTACAGGGATGGTCCACTATGTCTCTTCCTCCCTAAGTACCAAAAACTTGGTTCAAAGTCCTTTGTTTTATAATATGTAAAATATGGAGTTAACTTGCAAAACATTCTAAATATCCCAGAATCTATTTTACATTTGAATTTTTTCTTTTGAAATTGTGAAAATATTCTGGGTGTGGAAAGAGAAATTTAACCCATACTATCAGTTTTAATCATACTTTATAGATAAGAGTTATATGATGCACTCACCACCTATTACACTGACTAGTATTTTTCCTTCATTTACTACTGGTTGTTGAATTTCAGGTGAAATGTACAGACATCTTCTTGTGAATTAAAACTGTCTTTCCTAAAAAAAAAAAAAAGAAAGAAAGAAAAGAAAAAGACTGTGATTATTATCTTAAAAGAAGGATGAGATTCTGGTACCTAATTTTGAGTTTGCAAAAGGCTAAATAGCTTGAACACTGGAGCGAGCATTAAGAATATGAGAAGATTCTTCACATAATTATTTTCTAAATAAACTACTGGGATGTCTTTAGTCTAGGAAGTACTCCAGATCATAAGTCATGTTATAAATAAGTAATACTTGTCTAGCTCTCTATCAATTCTCTATGGTGGAGTATGGGAATGGTTTTCATTTCCAGACAAATCCATAGAGTCTGGCTGAGCACTTTAGGGTTCTGCTGAGTATTTAAGCTTCCCATATGCTTAGTTATGACACATCTGAGAAATTTATTTCTAGGAATACATGAACACATAAGCTGCATAAACCTCAAAACTAGATAATTGTCGTTAGGAAAAACGATGCATGCATAGCTATGTTTCCATCTCCATAGGTCTGCAGCATAACTTCACAGCAGGCTCTAGCAATAGACTCCAGAGCACTGCCTTGAGGACTGAGCTTCTGCCTTCCATTTTAAGATACTGCATTTGAAGCAAACCCCATTGATTTACCTGCCTGTGGGTGTATGCCTCACTTTTTCTGACCTGAACAAGAAATAGAATCTGCAGAGCCAATAATTCTGACACATGCTTAGGTTCTTTTTCAAGGGATTCATAATTTTAAATCTGAATGTGCAAGAAGGGAAAGAAGAGAGTTAACAAGTAGCATTTCTCTCAGAGATCCACATTCAGAGGAGATCCACATTCAGCCCAAAATCATTGCTATGTTCATGTGTAGTGTGTGGTCCATTCTGGAATGAGAGCATTCCAGAGAGTACATGTAACACTGAGAACCTAGCTATTATTATAACTTTCATTCCCTGTCTGGCACAGGTTTTGAATCTGCCTCTTGAATGGTACTAATATTGAGTAGCACAGACCAATTTCCATTTCACACTGTCTTTCAAGATGGCTTTTTCTAATTGTATTTTTATAACCATTCAGGTTTTCATTTGGAAATTGCCCCACATAAGGGCTATTATGCCCTTTGGAGTTCTGTGCATTAGGAGGCACAGGGTGTCATTTTACCTCATTATAAGTGATAATGACTTTGTCATGTCGTTAAGTACTATGCACCAGTTTTGCACTCTAAAAGAGTGATACTTTCTGTAATGATTTCAGCAACAATAGGGCTGATAGTTCTGGGCTCTAGGGGTCATGCATGTGCAGACAAGCCCTCAGGCAGAAGTTCCTAATGGCCCCGAGAGATGTTAAAGGGCCCTCCGTGACTCATGGATTACATCATACATGTATGACTCAGCTAAGCCCTTGCACACATGCCTGAGCCCTGTCATCTGTGTATGACATAGCCATGTCAACCCCTGTGCACATGCGCTAGGCAGCTTTAAAAAGCTGGGTGCACCATCTTCCTGTCTCTCTCTCTGCACACTGATTTCCCCAGAACTGTACACGCCTCCTCTAATAAACTCCTAAGCAGGTTTGTTGTGTGTTCTGGTAATTTCACTTTCTTTTTCTTAAAATTAAGAGGTCTATTTATAATGGATTAAATAAAAATGCTGCAGGATCCCCAAGTGGCTGCAGCGACAGAAACACTGCAGGTTCCCGAACACCAGCAGTGGGGAGTGGATCCCGAGAGCAGCCAGTCCTAGGCAGGGACTGGCGCAGGTACCCCAAATGGCTGCAGCAGGCCACGTGGAGAGACAGACAGACGGCACGCCATGAGACCATGCCGCAGGTTTCTGAAGGCCACTGGTCCCAGGCAGGGAGCCAAGCTGCATTGGACAAGAGACAGAGGGACAGGCACACCATGTAGAGTGAGGTTGGATATTTATTCAGTGGGTTATGAAGGGGGAAGGGAAAAGGGAAGAAGAGCAGAGAGAGAGAAAGAGACAGAGAGAGAGGGAGAGACAGAAGAGGGAAAGGGGAGAAGTGGGGAGAGGCAGAAGCTATCTCTTTGAGAAGGAGATGGAAAAGAAGAGACTCAGGCTACAAGCAGGAAGGAAGATCTGCCTGCCTCAGTGGATGGGGGAGGGAGTGGGCATGGCTTGTCTCTTAAAGAGACATATTTCTTGCAAATTATGATCAAATTATACTGGCATCTCTATAATTTGCCAGAAAGCAAAGACTGCCTCAATGTTTAGTTTTGCCATTTTATTATGTATTGTAATTTACTTATGAAATTTTATTCCACTTTAATGGTCTATTCCCCATTTAAGCCCCAATAGGATGTTGATTAATTAGAATTATAGAATGTTTGATACCCTGGTAATTGTTGGTTACTTGCTGTCTCAGTTCTTTCTGTTCCTGTGATAAAACACCCAATAAAGAAACTGCAGGAAGAAGCAGTCTCTCTCCACTCATGGTTCCAGGGTCCATCCTGAGGGGAAAATAAGGCAGCAGGTGCTTTAGGAAGCCAGTTGCATTGCCTCTCTCCCCCAGGAAAAAGAAACTAATGCTGCTTCTCCTCAGCCAATCTTGTATTTCAGGCAACCTGTATTAATGAGGGGCGCAGGTTGCGTTCCCAGAACCTGGTTCCCAGCGCAGGGCCCCTTGTGCCTCCGGGCTCCCGGTGTGGACCCGAAATAATTACACGGAAACTGTATTTATTTAAATACTGCCTGGCCCATTATCTCCAGCCCCTTATTGGCTAACTCTCACATATTATTTTAGCCCATCTCCATTAATGTGTATCGCCACTTGAGTTGTGGCTTACCGGCATGAGTCTAATCAGTGTCCATCTTGTGATGGAGAAGCATGGCGTCTGCCACACTGCCTTCTCTCTCCCAGCATTCTGTTCTGTCTACTCCGCCCACCTAAGGGCTGCCCTATCAAAAGGCCAAGGCAGTTTTCTTTATTCATTAATGGTAATCACAGCACACAGAGGGGACTCCCAAATCATCCCTGAGGACCCTCCTACACCATTTCCCCTTTTTCTATTTAAACAAAAAAGAAGGCTTTAACTTTGACATAGTAACATTACATATAACAAAACAGTTATCAGGTAAGAACTACAATTACCATATTTAGATATATTTTATCTTTTATCATAACAATGGAAAACTATAACTATAACTATCCATTCTTTAACTCCATCAAAGACTCCAGAAAGATAAAATATTACCTAAGTAAACAAGAAATAAGCAACTTCCAAACTCTAGAAATGACAGACATCTTACTGTCTGTACCGTCACCCAAAGTTCCTTTGTACTGTTGGGGCATCCATCTTTAGCCTACAGGCCCATAGTATCCAGTAGACTTTTTCATGAAGCAGGAAAATTTAAAGACAGTTTAGTCACTTTTTTTTGTATCCTGCAGAATGTCTCACAGACTCTTTCATGAAGCAGGAATCCTGAAGGATAATCTCACCTTTAGGCAAGTTTAGCAGTCCTCTTTCTGTGGGTTCTTAGTGTCCAGTTTATGCAACAGTCCTGGAGGCAGGATCGCCATTTTGGACTGAAATAGAGGAAAGAGTCAGTGGCTGGTTGTTTTACTTTTCTGACCTTCATGTTGAAGTTCAGTTTCTGTCTTTGGGTTTTTATTAATTGTGCTACACGCAGGTTCTCTCTTTATGTAGAATTTTAAGGCTGGAAAATTACTACTACTAAAGGATGACCACATGTTTTAGACATGATTTCTTTGAAAGGTAAAAGAATGAACATTTTTATCAATGGAATTCAGAATTGAGGAAGGAGTATGAACAAAAAAGTTAATTTCACAAAAACAGTTAATTATTTTTGCTAATGAGTTAAGGCAAAGTATACAAAATTAGTTCTCTATCTTATAAATATTTACAATGTGGCAATACATTATATCTCAGTTATTTATAAAAGTAATAGACTGTCTCTGCTGCCTCTCAAAACCTTTTTGAATTCATCAAATAATTTTTCAGGAACGCACACACACAGCTGGATTTATTAATTCTTTCAGAGGTAAGATAAATCTCTAGCAATATCCTTTTAATTATCAGCATTTTAAGCTTCAATTCTCATTATTTGTCTTTCTCTTTCCACACTCATCCAACTGACTCACACTGGAGAATGCCTTTCACAGAAACAATTTAACATTATTAGCCATAGAAGATTCCTTGTTCCTTTATCTGAAGTTTTCACTCAATAAACTCAAGTGCTTAGAGAAATCAAGAGGAGTAAAGTGGCCTTTCAAGAAGATGACCTCTGGTAATCTTGCTCTGTATGTTTGTTTTGTTTTAGAAGGAGGGAACATTTACTGGAAGTAACCAATGTGTGATGGTTAATTAATTAATAAACATGATTCTTTGTACATACTACATCATAGACAATGTTGTATTCATGGACTGAAAAAAGACAAGGCTTGTAGTGATGTTCATATCTTAGTAAGTGAGAAAGGCAGGAATCCTATGTTAGTTTGCATGGTGGGACATTTATGTGTGCCAGATATTTTTCCAAGTATTTGCAAAAACATAATTTCATCCATCTAAGGAAAAAATGAACCCTGGAATGGGCAATGTCAGTATGATGTATTTTACATGCAAAGCTATATTTAAATAGCTATTAATAATCACACTGGCCTCCTGGAGACAGATGATGCAGACCACACATATGGTAAGAGGAGTTCTAAAGAACAATTGGTTGGAGAAAGAGAACCTAACTTAGAAGGTATCCATGACAACAGTGGTAATGATGGTGTATAATTTTGAAAGTGGTAGCCATGAAATATATATCATTTGGAATGACTTTGATGGGAGGAGTTTTATACTAAAATCTTGAGGATGAGAATTCTAAGCAGAAATAAAACCCCAAAGATCTAGAGTATTTCTACCTGGTTGACTGAAGTTGGTTGGTTTAGTTTGGTCTTGTTGTTGTTGCTGCTGCCTTTATTTTATTTCATGCGACTACTTTTACCCTATGATGACTAAGAACTCACTATGTAACCCATGTCAGCCTCAAAGCATTGGTATTAAAGGCATGAGTCACTATTCATGGATTGGCAGCACATTTTGAGACCAAGAAATAAAAGCACATGATGGGGTACAGTGACAAAGGGAGACAATGAAAGAGACATGTTTTGGGCAGAAAGATGCTTGTGGGAAGGGCATATGAAGGTGGTGGCAGTTGAGAGTGAACTGTCTTCTGGATTATGTGTACCAGTCACTCTTAGGTACCCTTAGGTTCACACCATGATCAAGTAATCTCAGATTCTTTTTCCACAGTGTTGTGGGTGTTTTCTACAACACATTTCTACAAGTCCTTTCTCAAATACTTGAAACCTATATCCACCCATATAAAGCCAGTTGGGCTTGAAACTTTTTGGCACAGGGCAGTTATTTACTAGGGGGTACAAAATACTGGACTGAAGAGTCATTTATCCTTAGGAGATTTCTTGTATGATGTAGCTAAACCTACATGATTTTGTCTAAAATTGTCATTTTCCTTAGCATCTTATATTTTACAATCTTTTCCCTGAAACCAATAGTGAGAGTTTTCCCAAGTGGATTTATAAAAATTTTAGGGTAAACATTAATCCTTATTTCAGTTTTTATTTTCCAAAGAACACAAACTGAAATGGTGCAATTTAGCAATCAACTGGTTTATCGCAGGAAGTGAGACAGAAGGATGAGGACCAGAAGCTGATTTCCTGGTTCTGCAGCATTAGAAGCACCACCATAAATGTACAGTTCATGTGTTGAGTGAGCACTTCCCCCAACTGTGGGTAAGTGTACAGTTCATATGCTGTGTAATATTGGGGAAATGTCTCTAGCCATTCATTTTGAACTAGGATGTGTCTGTAGGAGATACCAGTACATACAGCTTTCCCTTCACTGGTAATGAGTGGGGAATATTGTTATTAATAGCATTGTCATGTTTCCTGATAGGTGTTGGGTATAGCTGCTGAAGAGGAAAAATGGGAGTCCCAACTCAGGACAAACACATTACTAAATACTAAATACTAAAGAAATACTAAAGAAAAACTTTGCTAGAGATAAAAGACTGTTTGTGTTAAAGACCAGGATTAGTAGGTGATTATAAAAGGAACAATTCCTTACAACAAACTGGATTTCTTGTCTTAGCAAACCCTCAAGTATCAAACTGGCTTCTGAACAGAATGGATATCTGGACTTGCCATATCCTAATAGACAAGTTCTCAAAAGACGGCCAAAAGAAACATCGCATTATACAGCAAAGAAGGATTCTTTGCCAATGTGATCAGTTCAAAAATCTGGATATATAGAGCTTATTTTAGAAGGCTTTCTTGGATCCTACAATTGTTTGAATTCCTGTATCTTGCTGGGATTTCCACACAAGGTGGAGGCAGTGAGATGATGAAATAGAGAGAAGCTTGAAGACATTGTGGAATGTTGACTGCAGTAACTCATAAGTCACCTGAGAAAATAATTAATTTCTTCCTCTTTGGTTCTATTTTGCTTTGTAGTTTTAAAGTTATTATTTAAGGACACAGTCAGAGAATTCTGACCAACCTGTTGACTCATACGTGACCAGAAGCCAAAACAAATTTTTGTTTTTTTAAGTTGTTTCTGTCATGTATTTTGACACAACAAGAAAAATAATCATTAATTATTTTACCATTACTTAAAAAAACACTCATGAAGACTGGAGTGGAGAAGAATCTCAGGATATTATTCATACATTATTAGTGTTTTATGTATTTTCCTTTGGGGTTCATAATTCTTCTAGTGCAACGTTTTTTTCACATTCCCTTTTCTTGTTTCTTAGTGCCAAGATTGAGAAAGTATAAGCAAGAGTGAAGGGAGGAGTAGAGTGAAATGTCATTAGCACATGACATAACTGATACACTCATGAGCGGTCATCATGCTGACTCCACCTGTAGAGGATCTGTCGGCTAAAATTTGTACATAGATGGGGAAAATGATCTCTAAGCCCTACTTCTTAGTGAGGAACTATTTATTGGTTCCATGAGAAGGAGAGTCATTCTCTTTCTAATATGTTCCCACAATAGCTTTCCCATTTTCTGCTATACACATGGTCATATGGGAAGAACTAATTGGACTTATTAGGTTGAACTGCTTCACTCATGATCTTATAGCCGCTATGGCTACCTGCATAAGACCTGCAGAAGATCAAGCCTGTCAATATTCTGCATCAAAGAGATGTAGTTTCTGGCGGAGGGGAATCAGTTTTCTTTACTGCTATGTCAGCAGTGTTCCTGTAGATAGGTTTACAGTCAAAAGTATATGGAAGCAAAAATTATAGTGCATGGATAATTAAATAAAACTCATTTTAAAATTTAAAGGAAGACAAGAAGTTGAGGTGCTTAAGAATGTAAGAGTGAGTTCAGGAGCAATAAAGAGGAGGAATTGGGGTATAGCAAGGTAAGAGTGGATCTTGGAGCCATTGAGGGGAGGAGTTAGGTATAAACATATTTAAAACATAATGTATAAATTAACAAAGAATTAATAAAAATAAAAAATAGCATGATGTCAGGAGGAGAACATAATAGGGAAATATGTGGAGTTGGAATAAGGAAATGGAAAATATTTATGATGATATTTTATGGTTTACATGTATGATTTCTCAAGAATAAAGAAACAATTAAAAACTTTTTGTCTATGGTAAGAAATTTTATTAGGATGAATCAAATTGGGAGTATATTCTCTAGCAATGATGAAATGTATCCTTAGATTACAGTTATTACTATTGCTTGCATTTGGTCTGCTGCTAACATTTTAGTTTGCAGATTCCGCTTTTTCTTCCCCATTTGCATGATTTA
Organism: Ondatra zibethicus; assembly: GCA_004026605.1. Taxonomy (NCBI): domain Eukaryota; kingdom Metazoa; phylum Chordata; class Mammalia; order Rodentia; family Cricetidae; genus Ondatra; species Ondatra zibethicus. Next base: position 12,022 of record PVIU01002768.1, on the reverse strand, counting down.
TATCATTTCTCTGGTCTAGTAACAATATATTTACTACTTACAGGCAAGTCATTATAAAGTTTTGTATTTCTCATTAACCTCTCAAATGACAGAAATGGAAAAATAAGTGATTTAAAAGCACACATGAAGAGAAGGAAGTTTGGAGAGAGACAAGCTAGGGTATAGGCTTGATGAATCAAGATATGTTCTATCGATAGTAGGAGCAGGGGTTCTCAGTCAGCTGGCCCTGCTTCAGGTCACAAGCCAGTTGGATAAATAACTCAGTCTGCCAGGCATATGGAGAGCCCTGCCTCCTTTTCATATTCACCTTTTGGGAAGCTGCTTTAAGGGTTTGCAAGAATCTTAGGTAACACAAAAATTCCATTAATCTGTCATCTCTGTGTGCCTCTGAACATAAGGTCTTTCTTCAATAAAAATCATATAACTGTATAAACAGTCTTTAAGTTATTGCAGATATGTGAATATCTGGAAATCACTGAGTAACGAACTTCTTCTCCTACAGACTTTGCAAGCTGCTTTTTATGGTCCCAGAACTAAACACAGTGCTTTATGCTCACAATCTCAAGGGTGTGACATAAGCTGTTGCGCTATTTTCCCTTAGCAATCACTCATTCTTTACCTAACTCTAGGGATTGAAACACACAAGAATTTTGCTTTAAACAGTCTTTTAATCTCCATTAAGCACTCTTTTTAGTTTTGGTTTCTCTATCTCCCCATGTAAGCAAAACAATTTTATTGCTTGCTACAATGAAAGTATAATTGTATCCAAGGCATAAATATATCAGTCAGCAATAGGCTCACTGCTTATGCATCATGGAAATAGAATATGCAATATTCTTGCTAGAATAGATTTATACAAGAGAGAGTTCAGCCCAAGAGAAAGAGGTACAATCACATATTTGAATAGAATAGTGTCTTTCAACACAAAAGTGTAAGCAGATAACACTTTTGTTATAAATGTCATGACAGTAATATTTAAATGTTAATTTTATGCATCTGGTGAAACCCATGTCTCTGGTCACATTGTTCCCAAGGATGTTTTCCTTTTGGCATAGTCTCAGTAAGAAGAAACAAAAATGACAACGGATATTCAGCTAATAATTCTAGCATTCAGTGACTTTGATTTAAATTTGTTTCCCCTCCAGGAATTAGCACACTGGAGAAAATAAAGAATCATTGACTGTCCTGGTACCTGCTAGTGGGGATTGCGACAGGTGAAAAATGGATGGAACCACTAAAAATTGATTATTCCCTCCCAGTTGTAATTTATAAGGAACTGTTACAGCTTTGCTGTTGCAGAAGATTGCAGTTTCCTAAGAGAATGGCAGTGTTCACATAGCAACAAGCATTGTTCACATATTATAACTGTAACCCAGGGTAGACAGTTCTGTGTTTGCTCAGTCTCAGTGCAGGCTTTCAGGTACAGATTTGAAAACTGTGTGTGGAAATGAACTTCTGTTGCCTAGTCTGTGGCTGGCATTGTCTTTCATCTTCTGGTGAAGGTTCTTGTCTTCGGGGACCTCTAGTCTAAGCTTCTTCGTATGTCCTTTCTCCATCAATGCCACTGCTTAGCGCCTTGCCTGGACGCTAGTGCTGTTTGCGGAAGGACTCAGGAATAATTCTTTTCTGTCTTTCAAGTAGTGGAACTCTTAGATTTTTGAGATACTTGGAACACTGTGTCAAGATCTTAAACCTGAAAAAGCAAACCCCTGTTCTTTGTACAATACAGAGAGTTTTCTGCCTTTGAGTTTCATTAGTATCTTTCTTCCAGTACTTCTTAAGCTGCACTGAAATCTTCACTAATAGGAAGCACTATTCAAGCATCTTATCCCACCATACCACTGCACCCCAAACTATAGTCTTTCTGAACATTTAAACGTTAGAATACAGAACAAACAAGATCAAAAAGTGACTTCATTGACTATTCAACCACCTACCACCATACAGAGATAGAATTCAAACCATGGTTCACACATAAAAATCCATCATGGTAAAGTAGACTGACATTTAGATTTTTTTTTTTACTGTGGCCATGGAAACCTGAAGCTGTTTTTCCAAAATAAATTGCTACAATCACTATTTTAAATTTCAATTTAATTTAAGCTGGAAGCACAGATGGTAGCAAAAGATGGCAAAAAAGAGCTAGGAAGACCAAGGAAGCATGGATTTTATGTGTTAATTTTCGAATAAGATCACCCAAGAGATCCCATGGTATCTTCTCTCAGAGTAAGATACACCCCAGACACTACATAAAACACATAGACTATTGCCAAAAGTTCCCCCAAACAAAAGCCAAGGGTACAGACCAACTATTTAAACAACTAATAAATATATTCAAATATATAGCAGCAAAAACATAAAACAGACTTAGAGAATCCAGTTTTTCCTGGTTCTAATTTTTAAATTCAATTTGTTAGTTTGGGTCTAATTGGGACATGATGATTAATATAGGTCCTGTTGAGTCTCCAATATTTGTACTACAAATAAAGACAATTGAGAAACAAGTCAGTACTGGAGGAAATGAAACCTTGAGGACACCTCTCAGTATCTACAGGAAAGAAAGGAAAGGTGGGACTTTCCATTCCTAGGGGACTGAGAACTATGAGATGACCCTGCAAAAATAAGTGGAGGAGTCCGAACTCTGTGTCCCCTTATAGTCTGAAACACATTTTCCCTTGACTTCTCTCCCCCAAAGGAGCTTACATTGTGTGGGAGGGATGGCAATTTTGTCACGTAGCTCTGGCAATGTTGATAATAAAAGCATTGGAGGTGATATTTACTGGATACTTTAGATGGATCTGAAAAGGGCATATGACAACAGCCATTTATCAAATATAAATAGTGTTGGGTCTTATTGAGAATGGTTCCAGCAATATAGCATAACATCAAACTTTAAATGTTTGCATGTCATACCTTAGATTTTTAAAGTTGATTTTTCACTTAATATAATTATGTCATATTTTGCTTATATCATATTTTATGTATTCCAGCATAAAATTGAGTTTGAAAGGGGACAAAGTTGACTTAATTTAAAAGATCATTTTACAGGAAGGTGTTCCTATAAATAATAGGGATTTGAAAGTAATTTTCTATTTTATTTTTTGAGACTGGGTCTCTTTATGTAGCTCTGAATGGCTCAAAACTATGTAAACCAGACTGGTCTTGAACTCAAAGAAATCTATCAACCAGCCTCTGCATCCCAAGTGCTGGGATTAAAACATGTGCCTCCAGGCCTCTTCAAAGGTAATTTCTTACCACAGTAACAAAAAGACATGGAGCCAGAAGATGTTTCCTTTCCTTCCTCAACTTCCTTTCTTTCATAATTCTCTGGCTTTCTTTTATAGTGAGAAAGTCTCTCATCCAGGCACCCTGCCAGCCTATTGCACACACAAATGTTCTCTTTTTTATGAGAAGCCCTTGTGGTCATGATGAGGTAACACAAAAAGCTTTGGAAATGGGGATTTGGAAATGGGAGAGACTGGGTTTTCAATACAGATGTGAAAATAGAGACCATACACAGCAAGCCAAGTCAGAAAGGAATAGTTCACAAAGTCTTTCTCTTAACTTCCTTCCTGAAATGTGTGTGTGTGTGAGAGTGTGTGTGTGTGTGAGAGAGGGGGGGAGTGAGGGAGAGAGGGAGAGAGGGATAGAGATGTAATCTGATGGCCTGGCCTGTCTCTTGGGTACCCTGTCCTTTTAAGAGACAAGCCTTGCCCACTTCCAATCTTCCCCTTCCCACTGAGTCAAGAAGATCTCCTGCCTCCACTCCATCTCTCTCTCTCTCTCTCTTTCTCTCTCTCTCTTTCCCACCCTTCTTCTTCTGAAGCATCTTCTGCTTCTCTCTCTTATCCCCTTCCCCTCGTTTTTTCTTCTCTCCCCCCCCCACTAAATAAACTCTATACCCAAACACTCTCTTGATGGAATAAGTGTCTTGTCTCTCACCCACAGGGGTCTTCCACCTGCCAGGGGACACTCTGTAGCCTCCAGTCACCTGCTGCTGAAAGAGAGAGAGAGAGAGAGAGAGAGAGAGAGAGAGAGAGAGAGATCACCAGAAGAATGTTCATCAGTCATCAGGTCCTCTTCACTGAAGAAAGTATTTATTAAAAGAAAGAAAAATACAGAAAACAAAAGAATCTCTTATGATGGAGGCAGACACATGTAATCGTGATATTGGAGAGATATAGGAAGGAACACTGAGTTCAAGCTTAATCTGGACTATATAGACATATCCTGTCCATAAATGAAAAAGATTGTGAGAGACAGACAATTCCGTGTAAAATTTGATTGCTGTGGATTAGATGCAGTTGACTTCCACTTGTGCAGATCCATCTTGCCTAGCTCACACAATAGACTTGGAAGAGACATCATTGCCTTCTTTCACACGGCATTTTGCACAAAAATAATCATATTAGTATTTGCACACAGAACTAAGCCATTTGTATTACACCCAAGGTATTTTAGGGATTTTTCCTGTATTTACCCTCTCACCCTCTAGAATTACTAATCAGAAAGCCTGCACAGAACATTAGGCAGATGTTCCACACCTTTAAATGTCATCTAGCTAAGTCTGGTAAAGATATGCAAAGATGTTGGGATTTAAAATGGTCTTCAAAATGATTGAAGAGTCCATACTTTAATAGCTAAGAAGACATTTAAATGAGCCAAGTCCTATAGTAGATATCTTATTTGTGTCAAGAAACTCTGATCCAAAATAGATGTTGGCATAGAAGAAAAGAAAGAAAGGAAGAAAGGAAGGAAGAAAGAGAGAGAAAGAGAGAAATCAGAGGAAAATCAAAGAACTTTATAAAACTGTATGAAAATGTAAACCCTACCTAAGCCCTAACAATGGTTTATGATTTGTACCTCCTTTCTCTCTTGCCCATACTCCAGTGTTTCATTTACAGATAAATATGTATTCAACTTGATAAGATTTTAAGAGCAAATGAAAATTGTAGTTCAGCTTCATAACAAAAGAAGCTCCATTCTATTTTGTTATTCTCCAAAAATGCTTTCTTTCAATACAGAATATGAAAACACCATTACTTATATATATAAAAAGTCACACTACTATAAACTCTAGTGTTTTTAAAACAAAACAAAACAACAACAAAAAAACACCTTTTCTCCCTGAAATGAACTAAATGCCAAAACATTTGAAAATGTTCTCAATTTAAAAGCCTGGTTTGTTTTTCCCACACAGAAAAATTTTGAGCACAGGCAAAGTTTCCAATGAGACTTATTGAAAGGGTTCAGTCTTTTCTTATCTAGGGAACACTGCAGCAACATTCCAGTTATATATAAATGAATGAACCAGAGTGAGCAGAAGAGGTTTTGGAGGAATACTGACTGCAATTTGACCCCATGGCATCAAAATCTTTCTTCCTGGTTCCCAGCAAGTTAGTTGATTTTTCTAAGTCTTGGTTTCATAAGATAATAATCCTGTCAATATGTTTATCAATGTGCCACATGAAAATGTATTTATAACTTTTGGAACCAAGAATGCACATAATGAGGATAGACCACCATAGTCTTTTAAACAAGAAGCAAGCTTTATTTAAAAAAATAATTAAATAAAAAAAATCACCACAAGGCACAAAATAGCTCAGGCTTCTGAAATTCTGGCAATTGGGGCAGTTCCCATTTTATAGTAAGAAATAAGTGTTAACACGGAAAAAATAATGTTTCTGATCTTGAGGTAAAACAGATATCAGTTGCTTTTTACAATTTCCACTAACAAAGAGTTTAGCTATTTTTGTGTTTGTATTAGTCTGCTGCTTCTTTCATTCACTCCAGTGGTGTTTACAGAAACTCTGCACTTTCCTGGTTCTGCTGGTTTCCCACAGCAGGAAAGAATACAGAACAGCGCAAATAGAAAATCATGTATAAACCATTATTAAAAGTTAACTCAGTTCACGGCAGTTGCCGGTTTTAAGTGGCAGGGCCTTATCTAAAAGCTAACCCTCAGCTGCAGACAGTATTTTAAAAACTAACCTTTGGTTGCAGACAGATCTTGTAAAGCCAAGAAACCCATAGTTAAAAGTTAAATCACTGTTGCTGACAGGGCTGGTGACTGTCAGCTCCCATTTTCTTTAGGCTTACAAATTTGTATTTTTATATTTCTATATTCCTATATTTAGAAGCTACATTTCTATATTCTATTACTAGATTCTTCATCCCCCCCTTGAGTTATAGCCATAATCAAACCTTTGATTCATTTTGATCATCTTAAAGTCTCTGATTTGGCATTTTTTAGTTAGTTTTGGGGCAGGAACGATATATTCTCTCCTATAGCTGCTTCAAACTGAAGCAGGGCATAGATGGTCAGGACCTAGGAAGGCTGAAAGACTAGTCAAAGGTAAGGAGGGAATTTAGGCAATGGGGCACTTATTAGAAGTATCTGATTCAATCCAGCTGGAAACAGGGAACATACATATCGGCTGGATTGGTTCATATCAGCTTTTAGCAATTCCAGGACTCATAGGTTGAAGTCAGCAAGCACCTGATGCCTTGATGTGTCAGTCAGCCAAGTGGAAACCTACTGAAACAGATATAGATGGGAGATAAAAGTTAAATTTAGGAATTTAAAGGAAAAAATTGTAATTGAAACTTTCAGGCCCATAGGCGTAGTAACTGGGGAAGGGGCAATGTCTCAAGACAGGAGAGGGAGAGAGACATCATCCTCCAGAATAGACAGGTAGGGAAATTTTGGCTGTACTTTTCTGGAGTCCTTTTGACCTTTGAGAAGTGGATCTAAGTCTTAGGATTTCTCACTTTTTTTGACGTTTACATGAATTCTTTGAGATTGTGAAAAAAATATGTTTTAAAAACATTAACGTTCGTACTGTTTATAATCTGTACTGAAATTCACAGTGTAGAAAAGGTAGTATATTCACATAGTGGCAATACTTTCCTATTATAATTTGCAATGGCCCTAGTGTTTTATCTCATCAATAGAAATGTAACTACATGTCTCATTTGAGACATTATACACATACTCTTATGTATATCTATGTCTGTACATAAATTTCTATATCATTAATTTCTATTTCTCAATATTTAGAAATCACGTTAAAAACACGTGTTATCTTTATGTATGTTTATTTATGACCTTTAGAACTGACAGCATCAGCTCAGATTCATAGCATCCAACCTTAGACACCATGATTCACACACTCTCCAGAAACTCACATCCAACCTTAGACACCGTGACTCACACACTCTCCAGAAACTCTCACCCAACCTTAGACACCATGACTCACACACTCTCCAGAACCGATGCAGCCATCTCTCTTTTCACAAAATTTTGGGTGCTTCTGATAAAAGCTCCAGCCTAAGAAACATTTCATCTGTGTTAATCCCATCTTCTAAAAAGTTAATGACTACCACACACACACACACACACACACACACACACACACACACACACACGATAATAAAGATGTGCATGGAACCTGTAACTCTATTATTATTCATGACTTATTCCAAGTACCATGAAAATGAACACTTACTCAGTGAGTTAGTAGGAGAAAACAATCACATACAGTATTCTCCTGAAATATGCACCAAGTCCACATTTTGTAAAATGTTTATTCGAGATTCTCAGATAAGGTATTCTGAATTCTGAAATCTGTGTTAAGCCATGCATTATATTCTCAATTTAATCCTAGTCTTTCATCTAAGTCAAAGATTATATGGGCTTGAGACTTGTAGTGATAATAGTCATGACATATTTGATAGTTGTTTGCATATAATGCCATCATCCAAGAGACTGGTGTAAGAAAAATTGCTAAGAGTTCAAGACCAGTCTATGCACTGAGTCTATAGCTATCAAGTTCCTCACATTTTATTAATAAACATGCAAATAAGTAGATTACTAATTAATTAATAAAGAAATGCTAATCTTCCCTATACTCTTTGAAGACCTTCGCTTCTCACTGTGATGAGGATAAGGCTGCACCTGTTTTCACAATATCCACCTGTTCAGGGTCTGCCCATCATGTTGGTGAAACACAATGGCATCCTATAATTTAAAGTTGCAGCTTTTCGTAGATGACTGACACAGTTATTTTTGCACTTACATTTTCCACATGGTGCCCTTCTATTATATCTGTTCTGCTGTGTTTGCCATAGAGCTTTTATAGCTACTTACATTTGAAGGTTCATACTTCTTCACTATCTTTGAAGATAGTCTCATTATGAGTTTATTCTCCAAACATTCTGAGTGCTATGTGATTAACTGGAGCAATCATTTGTCTATCTATGCCTTCTATAATATCATAACAAGAAAAACCTTACTATTTGGAAAATTAAATACAATTCTGTGATTTCTTCTATATTTTTCTGTTTTTAATGCTTTATATCAGCACTATTTTATTCACAAATGTTTCTATATGTTAAATATGAGAAAACTTAGTTTTGCAGAGATAGTTATTTTCTTGCTTCAGTTATTCTATAAGGGAGTGATTATGCTGCTAAGTTTCCAAAAAGGTTTAAACAAAATTGAGTATCTTCCATACCTGTGAAGATCAAAGTCAAGCATGCATTAATGGTTTTATTTTTTCGTCTATATTGCAAAACTCAGCTGTAACTAAAGATAGCTTTTCTACTTCTTGTCAAGGATTGGTCTAATTCATAATTTCCCAAATTTTCTTATATAATTGTGTGATATAATTCCCCTCAGTATGCTGTAAATATGTTTTATTGCTATCGGTTAGTAAAAAAGCTGCTTTTGGCCAATGGCTTAACAGAGTAAAGCCAGGTGGGAAATCTGAACAGAGGCGTAGGGAGAGAGTAGGTGGAGTCAGGGAGACGCCATGTAGCTGCCGAAGGAGAAGGCAACAGTCAGAAACTTACTGAGAGGCTGAAGCCTCGTGGTGATTCACAGATTAATAGAAATGGGTTAATTCAAGATGTAAGAGTTAACTAGAAACATGCATAAGCTAATGGCCAAATAGTGTTATAATTAATACAGTTTCTGTGTCTGGGCGGCCAGGAAATGAATGAGCATTCTCAGCCTAAAATTCTGAAAAATAGTATTTAAAAATATAATTTGTCTATTTCAATAACACTTGCCGAACATTTTTGGGTTACGTTTGATGAATATGTTCTAATTCATTTTGACAGAGTATAAATCATTTCTCCCTATGAAACAGGCTTTTATGTTTTCATCTGCATTCAATAACTATTATTTGAGACTGAAATTAGGTGGTATTTTGAATGACCTAGGCTTTTCTTAAAGCTTTGTTTAACAGTGTACTTCACTATTTTAATGTGCTCTGGACTTTGATGTTAATACCTCATTCCCTTTTGTCTTTGATATTTACAAGCAGTCTGTTATTCCTTTTTTGTGAAATCTTCCTGGGCTTTATGTCAGTGTAACACACCTGCCTGGTCAAAGTTACTCTTTTATATGTATCTAAATACTCTGAAAGGTTCTGAGATAAACTGTTCTTTAAAAGTGTGTGTTGGGCCAGACAGTAGTGGTGCACGCCTTTAATCCAAGCACTGGGGAGCAGAGGCAGAGGATCTCTGTGAGAGGTTAAGGTCATCCAGGTCTACAGAGTAAGTTAAGGACAGGCTCCAAAGTTGCACAGAAAAATCCTGTCTCAAAAAAACAAAACAAAAAACAAACAAACAAACAAAGAACAAAGTATGTTGGGGGCTATATATAACTTCCCTTACTAGTCTTACACATTTCCTTAAAAGGCAAAGATTTGGTGTTCATTGCCAGGTACTCTTTTCTTAATTTTGAAATGTGAAGAAACAAATAGCAGTGACTTTTCTATAATTAGGTTTCTCTGCTTAGCAGTGTACCTGCAGAATTGTCCTTGCAATTGTATTTATCACAGGGTTATTTAAATGTTAATTTTTCAAGAATCCCCAAGTCACTGAATGGATATTTAAGCCCTTTCCAATGTAGGCTTTGCAAGAAATGCTTCTATGAATACTTCACTTTTGTAACATATCTCTGTACCATAACATCTGTTTTTCTAAAATCAATGTTATTTTTATCTCATTCTATAACCATAAATAAAACTGTATCAAAATAAAAAGCTCACACATGTGCAGTTTTCAGCAATGTTAGTTAAAAAATCTATGTGAAGCTGCATCTAGACAGAAGGAAATTGTGTGATCTGAATCTGCTATTATGTACAGTGTCTTTTTAGATGTCTTTCCTTATTGAAATGTTGCTGATGTCATTTTATGATTTTATTAACAGTCTCATGCTTAATCATACTATTGAAGATACCTTTGTATATTATATTGCTCATTTTAATTGTTTTTTAACCTCTCTGAAATTAAGTTTAAGTTTTGTGAATTTTATAATGTAGATGCCAAATTTCATATTTTTAAAAACAGACAACTACTTCTCAGTTCTATTTTTGCTACTGATTAAATATCCTTCCTACATGAAGTCTTTTTTCTGAATCGCCAATTATATTCTGTCTATTGATCTGCCCTTATTGCATCTGTTTTGATCAGCTACAGATTTTAAACTTTGCTTGTAGCCAACACAGAAATGAAACTGTTAGAGTTCTTAATTGCAGTAAGATTAAATATACAGAAAGACTTTTAGGATAACTGACATCTATATGATATAGGTCCAATGTTCTAAAACATTGCTAGAAATAACTCAGTTTAAAAATAGAACCTATTAGTATACATATTTGATACCACTAAAAATGGAATAATTTCTTGTTAAATTTTATTTTTTCATTTTTGCATGCTTTTATGCATTACTTGATATTACAAGTTCCTAAGTTAAATAATTGAAACTTCATTAGGAATGTATAATGAAAAAATCTAGTAAACATAGATGTAAAAATCTAGAATAAAATACAACAAAAACAACACAAGACACTCCACTTTATCTTCATTGAGCTGCTTGGGCCTCTATAGCACTGTTTCCATGAATGTTCAAAACACAGAGGTGGAAATTGATCCACTTCTTAAACCCACATCTGAGAAACATTTCCATTGGGCAGGGATATATAACCTCTTTTCCTGACCCCAAGAGTGAGTTTCTACTATTCACGAGAAGGTAATGATAGCCACATGCTTGTCTCCTGGTCAAAGCCATTAAAATCATTTGACACTTGAACAAAGGGCTTCCAGAAAGAAAGGAAGTAAAAAAGATGCAAACCGGGTAAATGTCAATCTTTGAAAACATTCTTAGAAATTGCTCTTCCCAGAGTATGTGTTCTTTCTTTCTTTCTTTCTTTCTTTCTTTCTTTCTTTCTTTCTTCCTTCCTTCCTTCCTTCCTTCCTTCCTCTTTCCTTTCCTTTTCTCTTTTCTTCTCTCTCTGTCTTTCTTTCTCTCTGTCTTTCTTGTTTTAAAGCCCCTTTCTTCACAGAACTGAAAAATACCTCAGTATTATAACCCTTATGGTAAACAAATATTACATGTAATTGCATTTTTGAGGCCCAACAAAATAAGTTGCTATAGTAGCAACTTGGGGTCAGTAAGTTTTCATTTGTATTTTTCCTTTAAAGAATATTTACCCTCCTTTTCCTTGGTGGGGCTTTCTTAACCCAGCACTCTCTCTTCCTGGGCTGAGATCTGAGGCGGCTCACACTGGTAGGGCTCTGCCCCCCTGGTGGTAAGACCCCCCCCCCGCCTCTTTGTTCTACAGGACACTGCAACTCTATCCCCCACCACCTCACCCCTCCTCCCTCAAGATAGCCCTATCTTCGGTGGGGCGTTGGTACCCCAGCACTCTCCCTTCCTACGCTGAGATCGGAGGCGGCTCACACTGGTAAGGTTGTGCAAGCATGGTGGTTAGGTCACTGCAGGCCTCTTTGATCAATAAGACCCTGCACCCAGCCCCTGCAAGATTGCCCTTTCCTCTGTGGGGCATTGGAACCCCAGGAATCTCTCTCCCTGTGCCGAGATAGGAGGTACAGAAGGATCGGAAGTCCAGACGGGACTTCCTCTTCCTGCACTGAGATCAGCTATCCAGAGGGGTGAGTGTGTACAAGTCGTCCTGGGAGGTCCCAACCCACTGAGACTCCCCTGACTGAA